>PVJI01004024.1:0-114448 GCA_004026765.1 Micronycteris hirsuta
CAATAGAAAAATTACCATTGAACTGTTTAATGAGGTTGATGTGGAGGCGTTTTGGTAATGTGCTAAGCCTCTTGGGACCACTTGATATTTTTTTCACCCACGTTATTTCTGCCTCAATAACTTACACCTTGCTGCTCTGACCATAGTCTGTCCCTCGGGCTTTTGTTTTTTTTAAGGGAAACAAATATATAATCACTTCCTTACCTCTTTAACTAGAACTTGGCACTGCAGATATATCTGAATGACAGATTACCTAGCCTGCCACCGGGAAGCCTGGCACCATTACATCAGACCTAGGAAGAGGCAGCGATGTTCCACCAGAGAATTTACTAGATTGAAACCCAGATCCCCCCAAGTATTTCAGAATTTCAGTTGCAGATCACCAAATTAAACACAAATTAAACAATTAAGAGTGATCAACTTCATTTGTATATGATGCCAAATAAATGCCTGGATTACTTTTCCTCCTGTACAATGAATGGGTTGGTTAATTAATTAGTAAATTGTTTGCCGAACACTAGGAACAGATTACGATCGATCTCAGAATTATGATTATAGAGATAAGAAAAGAAAAGAGAAAATGAAGGGAGGTAATTAAACAGGTAATTACGCCTGTGGCCACCCATTTCATACCTGAATCCTGAAGGTATTGACATAGTTTGCATACAAGTTCTCAGTTTACAAAATTTCTCATACTGCCTCTAGTTTTTCTCTTTTTTAAGCAGCAAAACTAAAACTGAGCATCAATAATTCTTCTTTTTTAAATTTCAAAATTATGAAAATGCCTTGATTTATGAATAAGTTGTCCCCTAAAGTGTTATACACACAAGCCTGCATATTTGTATTGTAATGTCGTCTGGGTTTATTTCATCTTTAAAATCCATGCGAATATTTCACCAACTCCATAATTTATCTGTAGTTCTGTTTCTATAGAAATACTTTCCTCTCAGTATTTAAAGTAAAATTGATTCTCAAGGGCGGGGAGCTCCAGGTGTACGCTGTGGTCTTGCCCCCCACCCCGACACCAGCAGGGGCAGCTGTCCCCTTTCTGGGCAGAGTCCTCCACCAAGGCGCCTGCTTTCTCCTGCCAGGGGCGCAGAGGACCATGGGATAAGGGAACAGCCAGAGGCTGACTGCGTCTTGAAAATGGAGCCATGACAGATGAGGAAGATGCAGTTGGTTTTTCAGTTAAAGGTTTGCTGCTTTCCTTTCGGATATCTAACAAATAATTAAAATGATCATTTATACACACAAAACAAATTCTTGATTTACCCATCCTTTCAAAATTCTTCTCTGTTAGATTTCTATATCTGGGTCAGTGGAACCACTCAAGACTTAGGGTCTCTCTCTTCCCCTGACACCGTATCCATCTGCAGATAAGGTCATCTCTGCATCCTGCCTCCATCCACTGCTCTCCATCCCCACTGTTACCTCTTAATCCAGCAACCGGAAAAAATCTTCCGCCCTCATTTCACTCAGGTCCCTTCTCAAAGGTAGATTCTCCCACAGAGATGCCTTCCCTGTCTACCTTTCCTCAGCTTTTACTATTCCCTCACCTTTATTCATCTCATGGTGTCCACTTCATGGTTTTCTTAGCTTCTAGAGTGATCTTCTGCTAAATAAAAAACAAAATCCAAAGCCCTCGCTGTGGCCTTGACTGAGATGACTCGTTATCCTGGTTTCAGCTCATTGGTTTCTCAGACATGTCTTTTCAGAGTCTTCCCAAGACTAGTATCTCTAAGACAGAAGTCTGCATGTGCCCCACTCTGTTACACATCAGCCTACTTTCATTTTCACAGATAAAGTCCAAACCCAAATACTTAAAATTTAGTTTTGCTTCATTATTTAATTTTGCGGTTTTTGGCTTATCCAAGAGAATATAAATCTTGCCTATCTCATCCAACACTGCAAGTCCAATGCCTCGAATAATGTCTGGCCTATAATGGGTGTTTGATAAATATCTGTTGAATGAATGAATAAATGATTTGACCAAGATTCAGTAAAGCAAGTAGAGCATGTCCTTTCGAAGTGGTTGAGGAACACTACAAGCTCAACCACAAGAATAAAAACAAGGCAGAGAAATGGCATGTTACTTTTTACTTCTTTCTCTTGTCACATGGAAAATACCAGAGTGGATTGAAAGACCACTAAACTCTGTCAGAGACCTGTGTTCTAATTCCATGATATTACAAAATATATACAGTACCTGCATTCAACGATAACAATATATTTTCATTTAAATGTCAGCGATGAGCCTGGGGTGAGACTCATAACCCCATTTTTCAGATGAGGAAACTAAGGCGTAGGCATGATTTTCCAGGGACACACCAGTTGCAGAACTGAAAACGGAACCAAACTTTTTAAAAAGCTATATTGTTTCCATGACATCAACCAGATTTTGGTTTCTGTAGCCATGAGAGAGTCAGGCTTGCTTTGGGCTAAAGCTTCCTCAACAACAGGGAGTGGAGACGACCCCCGTTTAGTAGAGTGATACAAATTTAATCAACATGTGCCTGCAGTGGCCTCAGCGACTCATGGTTACAAGATTTCTCTGAAACCCATAAGACACCAGAGAGAAAATGATGATTACTTTCAGAATAATCAGGATAATTTAAGACTAAAAGGTCTATATTATCATCTAATTTAAAGCTGTAATTGAATTCGTTGTAAAATCTAGAATAAATGCAGATGCAACAAAACACTTTGAGAATGGGAAAGTCGGCAGACTTTTTTGTTTTGTTGGGTTTTGTCTGCATGGACCAGCCCTCGGCCTGTGCACATGGAGGCATTTTGGTCTCCAGAGACCACGGGTGTCTTCTAATAGCCAAACTGGCCCAGTGTCTTGGGGTTGACAGGGAAGCACTAAACCTGGAGAATCTATTTGGATAACTTTGAAAGACTCCTTGCTCAGAAATGTTTAAAATCCTTTCATCGAATTCTTAATAAGTTTGGTGGGTATCGTGACACTCCATTAAAGATACTCGACTCCACTGATAGAGTAGGGTATGCACCCTAGAATTTCACTTCATTTCTTGTAAAGAGGCACATGAAGTATACTTGGTCAGCACCAAGAAAACTGGTCTCCACTAATAATTTTAACATAAAGACTGGCTGGTGTGGCTTAGTGGATTAAGCACCAGCCTGCAAACCAAAGGGTTGCTGGTTCGATTCCCAGTCAGGGCACATGCCTGGGTTGTGGGCCAGTTCCCCAGTGGCGGGTGTGCAGGAGGCAACTACACGTTGATGTTTCTCTCCCTCTCTTTCTCTTCCCCTTCTCTTCTGTCTAAAAATAAATAAGATCTTTAAAATATAATAACAATTCTAACATAAAGCCTTTAATGATAAAAGCAAGTGATATAATTATAACCACCATTTCTTGAACACTTAGTATGTGCCAGATATTTAATGTACACTATTGCCAATACCTCACCAGCCATGCAGGATGAATATTATTAAACATTAAATTATCTACTTGAGGCCAAACAGCTGGCAAAATTGAAGAGCTGTGATTTGAACCATGTCTTCCCTGATTTCAAAGTCCTACTTTTTCTTCCATTCTATACTAACTCATTCATTATTTCATTCACTGAACAAGAATTAATGTAATGCCTATAAAGTAGCAGGCACTGTTTGAACTATTGAATAAAGCAAAGTCACTTTTCTTATGGGACTTGTAGTTTATATGGACGGGAAGGAAATACAAGTAAACCAATATATAACAAGACATAGAATAATCTTAGGTGTGTAGTTATACCAACGGTGAAATACAGCAAAACCAGAATGCAAGCCAGGAAACAGTATTTGGTAATCAGATCAGAGAAATGTCCTGAGGATGCACACTTCAACTCAGGGATGAAACATTATAAAGACTAATGTCACACCTTTCAATTGGCTCTATCAGTAATAAGCTGATATTTCTATGTTCTGTAGTCTGATTTCCATATTTTCTCTCTCAATTAGTTTCTGATTTGGAAGAAGAGCTAATTTACCAATTGGCTTTCCTAAAACTCCAGCACACCTGTGGAAGGCAGAATTGTAGCCTCCAAAAATGCCTCCTTCCTAATCCCCTGAACCTGTGAATACATGACCTTGCACGGCTAACGGAATTTTGAAGATGTGTTACTGTTAAGGACCTTGAGATGGGAGATTACCCTAGATTACTCCAATCTAATCATGTGAGTCCTTAAAAGCTGGAATTCTTTCCAGCTGGGTCAGAGAGTGATCCGAGGATGGAAACATGGTCAGAGAGATGCAAAATGAAAAAGATTTGACCCTCATTGCTGGCTTTGAAGATGGAGGAAGGCAGCTGCAACGAACAAACTTCAGTTGATAAGCCAGCAAGGAAATGAGGACCTTGGTCCTACAACCACAGGAAGCTGAATTCTGCCAACAACCCCAATTAGCAAGAAAGCAATTCTCCCCTAGAGTCTTCAGAAGGAATGTAGCCTGGCTAACACCTGGATTCCAGCCTCAGGAGACCTGTTTTGGACTTTGGACCTACGGAACTGTAAGTTAATCATTACATATAATACATAACACATTGATTACATCACATGGTTATCATTTCATTTTTGGTGTTGAGAACAATTAAAACCTAGTCTTTTAAGGAGACAATGGAGGTTTTAACACAAGACTGCTGCTCAGGTGGAGATGAAAACTCCAATGGCCAGTGGAGTCTGAGTTTGAAACGGTTGCATCTCTCAACAGCCTCCGATAATGGAATATGGTGCCGGGGGAGAGAGAGGGGGTTCCTGCTCGGGAACGGGCGGAGGGCCACACTGGTGCCCAAGTCTGTGACTCCAGAAAGAGGAACAGTTTTACAGTAGCCAATGAGGAACTCAGTATGGATACGTTAAGATGGAGGTGCAGAAAGTCTGTAGCGTATTCAGGACAACAAATTTATGAGTTGTTGGAAACAAGTGCTTATAAAAAAGCAGAGAGAGTGAATGGCTTTGGAGTGGATTGGACAATGCAAAGTGAGAAACACTTAAAGCTGTAGATCTAGACATGCCTTAAATCATAAAAATTTATTTTTTGACACTACTTATTTATTTAGTAATACTGTACCAATCATCTATAACACTACATAAAGAAATAGGGCCAAAGTCAAATTTGAAAACATATAGGTGATTTTCTAGAGGTCCCCCTAGAGGCCTGTTTAGTTTCATGCCAGAGCCTAGGTAAGGTCTGATATGTTTACTTTTTATCAACATTGAATTTTGGGACCTTCAGATCTTCTGTAAGAAGTTTAAAGTTTAAAACTTTTCACCAAATTCCACTGATGATTCCACCATGCACCAACAGTGTTTATGAATCACATAAGCATTTGATCAGATCATTGTCTACGTTACAAGAACTTCTATTCTGTTTTTTCCTTTATGCATTCATCCCATGGAAAATGTTAGTAAGTCAACTCCCTGATAATTGAAAGGATGTTGTGCACAAAACTGCGGTTAATAGCTTCCACGTTAAATTCTATTGTTCTTAGAAAATGTGGTTAGATAACATTTTTTTTAAACAAAGTTGAAAATTATCTTCATGAGCTCCCTGTGAGGCCTAATTTATCTGCACGTAACCAAAAACATCAGCATGAGCCTTGCCTCTGAGTGCCGTTGTGGGGCATTTTATTGAGGACAAAGTGATCGGGAGTTCTTAGGCAGAAACAGAACTTCTCATGTTCCAGATCATTTCTTTTACATAGCTGAATTTACATGAAAGGCCCGAGACACAAGCCTTGTGAAAAACAGATAAAATTTTGAAAAGTTTAAAAAAAAAACTTTTTATCTTGAAATAATTATAAACCCCAAGAAATTGCAAGCATAGCATAGAGAGGTACCCATACCCATCCATGATCACTTAGCTTCTCCTAATGGTAATATCTTACATAACTATAAGGCATTTTTTTTTAATTAGGAAATTGACATGGACACAATACATTAATGAGACTACAGACTTACTCAGATTTCAAAAGTTTCTGTGTATGAGCTTTTTTGGTATATGTGTAAACATAGATTCACATGAGCTCCACCACAGGGAAGACAGAGAACTCACCACAAAAATCTCCCTTGTAGGATCCTGTACAGTTCTACTTCCTCTTTCCCCTGTACCTGGTAACCGCTCATCTGTTTTCCGTTCCTACCTGTGGTTTCCTCATTTCAAGGATGCTACACAGAGACACAGAGAACATTATGGTGGTTGTTACCAGAGGGGAAGAGGGAGGGGGAGAGGATGAAGATGATAAAGGGGACCGAGTATAAGGTGATGCAGGAAGACTGGACTGTGAGTGGTAAGCACACAACGCAATACAGGCACCGTATTATGGAATTCTATGCTTGAAACTTATATCATGTTCCTCACCAATGGTACCCCAATAAATCTGCTTTATAAAAGAATGCTATGTAAATGGAGTCATATAGTATATAATGTTTTGATGTTGACTTTCTTTAAATTCAACATAATCACCTTGAGATTATGTTTCAGCATGTAATTACAGTTTGATCCTTTGATTGCTGAATAGTATTCCGTGGTATAGATTACCACACTATATTTATCTCTCACCCAATGAAGAAATTTGGATTGTTACCAGTTTCGGACTGTGACAGACTGCTACAAGCTTTATTGATAGATTTTTGCCTAAACGTACATTTTTAAATTTCTAGAGTAAAAGCTCAAGAGTGTGATTACTGGGTTGTATGGTAAGAGTATGTTTAATTTTTTAAGAAACTGCCAAACTTCTGGAGAGCCTATAGTATTTTACATTCCCACTAGTGATTTGAGAAAGATCCAGTTTTTCTAAGTCCCTCCTGGCATTTGATATTGTCATTGGGTTGTTTTTTTTTTTTTTTGTATGTTTGTTTTTTAGTCATTTTAATAGGTGTGTTGTAAAAAAAAAACAGATGGATTGTTAATGGTAATTTTGGAACTCTGCATAAACATTTGAATGAGCTCTCTGCAGTGAGCACAATACCCTATCCTCACGAATGAACATGATGGAAGGACTAGGGGCTCGATCCTGGCCCTCCATATTTGCAAATGAAAATGAACCCAAAAGTATGGAAATGTAAGACCATCAACTATCACAGAAGACCTGTTGATTTGTAACAGATTCCCCTTTGAAATCCTTGTGGTCAGTTTCAGGGAAGAGCAGAGTAGACATGTGGTTGGTCTCTACCTTGATGGTTCTCAGAATTCAAGTGATAAGGATCCCTTGGAAGCTTTTCCAAAGGGTTCAGTGTGCTTGCCCTAAAGAAAGCCTTTAGTCACGGAGTTGCATTCAAAAACTTAAACATGATAGCGATTTAAGAATAATATTAGAGATTTTAAAATTAATATCAACACACATATAAAAATATCAATACACTGCAAAATAGAAGCTTCATTTTATTTAAGGAACATTGTTGGGGGTGAGGGGGAGGAAGAGAGAGAATCTGTGCTATTTCTTCCTTGGCTCCTGAGTGGAAATTCAGAATTTGCAAGTACTAACCCTGGGGAATCCTAACTCTCTTTAACAAACCACGTGGACCCAAACAGGACTCTTGAAGTCCTTAGAACAGTAGGGACTTTCGTAAGTCAAGGTAAAAATACTTGTCCATAAGAGATCTAAAAGCATGAGATGAGTGTATAAATACACGTTTCTTCTTCTTGTGGCAGATGATACAACACAGTGGAAAGAGTGTGAGCTTCTGATCTATAAAGACTGGAGTTGGGGTAATTAAACTTCCTGTGCTTTACGCATCTGTAAAATAGGTGTAATAATATCCACCCAAGAGAAAGTTTGGAAGATTGACATAATAAAATAAAAGCTATTAACCGAGTGCCTAGAAAATATGAAGTATACAAAAACGGTTGGTTTCCTTTCTCTTTCTTTGTGGTGTGCTGAGAACACGTTACCAGCAGTTCTCAGAATAAATATGAAGGTACACACTTTCTGGTTTGAGAGAACCACCAGTGAGTGGTCATAGGTTTAGTTATATATCCTAAAATGCTATTACTTAAATTACATTGTATAGAGTGAAGTTAAAATAAGACTTGAGCTTAGACAATAATCTAGAGGATTCTTGTTTCAACAACTATGTTTCATATATTTTTTCTAATCTATTAACTATTTGAAGACCCCTTTAACCACTGAGAGTTTTGAGGTTAGTGTAGTGCAACTATCCAGCACATAAAACTTAAAGCCACCAATTAGAGTTTGGTTATGTGGCAAATTGCATCCATTTTTGGTTACAATTCTGGCTGGGCAGTGAGGAAGGGAAATAGAATGTGTGATGTGCATGTAGAGAGAAGTGATGCTCAGGGAAATGATAACAGCATCTCTATAAAAAACACATTTTTAACATTAAGCAGAGACAGCAACAATGATACTTTAGTGCTAGATGTGTAGAGAGAGTATACATGATTTGGAAGCATTTATATGAGTTTATAGGCTGCGTGTTCCATCATGGGCCACCAATACATAAAGGTGAATACACTGTTCTTAAGTGAGCATCACTACTGAACCAACTTTTGGTCATGAACTTTGACTTGCTTCTGGTTATAATGACAGGCTAGAAATGATTCTTAACCCACACAGAGCCCAAATACCATGTCACATCTCAGGATTAGTTTAGGGAAAGGAAGGGGGAGACATTCAGTACTAGTTACTAAGGAATTTATGTTTAGGTTTTAGGTGAGAAAGGATACTATATGAAGGTACTCTAGAGATAATGATGTAAAAGCCAATGCCTCCATCAAAGGCAACAATAGCTTGTGCTCCCCAAAGCCTTGGGAACTTGCCAAATATGATGTGCCAGGAGCTAAGACACTGATCCTACACATTCCAGGCGTTTTCCTTTCAACCCCCTGGAAGCATACCTGGAACTCTACGAGAAACACTCAGGCCCCAGAGTCAGTACAAATCTGTGGGAGGTCTGTGTAGAGAGGTAGGCATGGCTTTGCAAAGAATTCTTTCAAAATTGGCATGTGAGCTCCTTTTCTTCTAAATAGTACTAAATCACAAATTCAATATTATGTGGGAATTTTAATTCTTTACATCAATGGTTTATTTTTTTTACATTTTTAACACTCCTCTTAATATTTTTACTATTAAGAGAAAAGAATCATGCAAGGATAGGTTGAACATATGACGGGGAACCCCAAAAATCAGAATTATCTTCTGGAGAGCAGGCCCGTCATAGTACAGGCTTCCCCCACTGGGTGAGTGTTCTAGGAACCCGTCTGTATCAGTACACCAGCTGGCGTTGTTGTGAGAGCCTGCGTTAGGCTTCAGTGAAGTTTTGAAGATTCTTTTAGCATTTGCCCATTTCACAATGGGTAAATTTATGACCACACCTGTCCACACTGTGCTGAGTGTTCAGCAGTTTTTGACTCAAAACAGCATGACCCCTGTGCCCCACTTTCCCTGTTCACCCAATCTCGCCCCAAGAGAGACTATATTTTGTTTCCGCAATGAAAAAAGTCCTCAAAGGGAAACATCTTGCCCATATGGAAGAGATGAAACAAAAAATGGCAGAAGCACTTTTAAAAGGCCTCAAAATCAATGAGTGCAAAACAGTTTTGAGCAGTGAAAAAAAAGTCTCAATAGGTCAATTGCATTACATGGAGAGTACTTTGAAGGTGACTGAAGTTTAAACATGTAAGAATGAATACACAATTTCTATAAATAAATTCCAGAGGTTTTGGGGGTGTCCCCCCTCATATGTATATACTAATATATGGATATATATTGTGAATAATACGCAAATATAATTGAGAGTTAAATATATAGTTTTGGAATGTATTTTTTATAAACAGTGTATGTATTAATAAAATAGAATAATGGAGGGACCCACAGGTTGGTTTGGAAGTGTCATGAGACTGAATTAGCTCACACTAAGTTTATTTATGTAAATATTCCCGAGGATGCATTGCTGCCTTAAACAAGGTTATTAAACTGGAGAATTTGTCTTTGTCTGGAGATTTATTCTCAGGAGCATTACAAATCCTAATGATAGTCCACGCTTTTGTCTTTTCTCAATAGGATATGAGAGTAAGAGGAATAAAATTCTCCTTCCTTGAGATAGGCCTTTCGATTTGCCCTGCTCTTAGCCATGCGGCTATGCGTCATCTGTATTTCTCAGTAATAATAGTATGACCCAAATTCCATTTAAAAAGTGATTCTTTGAAGAAAAAATGCATCCATGTTTTTCTTTTGCTCTTTCAACAGGACTTTGAGAATTAATCAAAGAAAGGTTGCACCAGTGGGCTAGTGAGGCACTGCCTGTCTCGACCACAGCGCACGCCCCTCGGGGGCGGGCCCAGGCCCAGAGTCCAACTGGGTTTTGATACGGTGGCATCTGGAAGCCCGCAACGCACATTTCTCAAGTTTCCTACTCAGCCTCATCTACGAACTATGTCTTTAAAAGAGCAAGCTAAGTTCTCCAAAGTTTAGCACAGCCTGTCAGGAAATAAGAAGGTACAGATACTTTCTATTATGCTCTACTTTATTCATCAAAATATCTTTGCTTTAGCTGCAATGGGACATTTCTTTTGCCGTAAGATGTAAATATTTGCATAGGAATACTTTTGAACTTAATATACTTTTATATACAATAAGATTTAAATCATCCGAAGTTAGCAAATGGCAATAGTATGCCTTTCTTCCAAGCAATATATATGCATACACATATGTCAGCAATATATATATTTAGAGAGAGAGTACGTGAGAAAACATAGTTATTTTAGAAATGTTGAAAAAAAAATTTTAATTTGTCAACCGGTGTTAAATTTCATCAAAGCTATAATTGGATGGGTCCGATAAATTTTCTCAAATGTTTTTTGTTAATATTTAACCTTACAGATATCAAATAAATAACCTGAAAGTACTTCAAAGTCATCATATTTGTTTTCTGAGACATATAGGTAAATGAACACACAATTCTGTGCCAACAAAGAGCAATTTACTTTACATATATATCATTTAATCATGACCACCTCTTTGTCCCCAAATCATCTCACAGGCCTTATTTTTTAAGTACTACCTTATTTTTTACAGAGGAAAACGTTTGATCCAGTTTATAGCTCTTTTCCTTTTAATTCTTAGTCTTTTTCCACATTTGGTCCTTTTAATGCTTATAACACGTTTTTCTTCTTTTTTAATCTGGGAAAGTGTAGCTTTGGTGCACCATCTGTTTCCTAGTGAAGTGCTTGTATTCAGCTTCCCAGATGGGTTGAATAAGAGAAAAAGGTTGAATGATTTAACTGGGACTCGCACGGTGAGTCATCTGCCCTAAGCCCCACCGTGACAAAGGGAGAGACTTTCAAGGTTTTCTTCTAGTTCTTCATGACACTAACTTGAAGATCCTACAACTTTTAGCAGAGGCTTCTTGAAACAGAACAGCGTCACAATATTCTCCATACTGTTGGACAATAATTTGGACTTCAATTTTTTTTCTAACGTACAACTTTTAAAAACTTGAAAAAGTATACAATTCCTTCTACAAGAAGTTAAAACTTTTCAGTATCGCTGCCTCCTAGCTGGTATTCTCATCTCTTTTTTCTCTCTCTTCCAGCACATTTTTTAAGCTTCTCCCATAGTAGTCTTGTGACAACACCCCCTTTTTCCCATCTTTCCCATCTCTGCTGAGGAGCGGGCAGAGCCACTAGCCGCCCAAAAACGGCCTGACATCCATATTCTGAGGTACTATTCTAGTCTGAAGTGGTAGTACTTCAATACTGTTCCAGAGTGTGGATAACAAAAAAGCCCCCATTATAAGAAAGAGTGCAGGTACCAAAAAGTGCCTGTATTGATAAAAGAATGTGCATTAATTAAATTCAATGCATTTTAACAGTATTAAAAGAGACCAAAGTTGACTTATTGAAATTTGACTGTTTTGCTTGGTGCAGAGTTCTAGTCCAGAGATTGTCATGAAGTTCAAAAAAATTAGAGATGGTGGTTTCCTTGAGGAATTTGTAAGGAGTTAGAATCAAGGTGTCCCCAACTGGGGCCAAAACAGATTATTTTATTAATGAACTAAATTCTGTGACAATCAGTTTAACCAAAATCTGACAGAATTTTTTTTTTACTGAATCATTCTTTTTAAAAATTGATCCAGTTACACATTTCAGTGTGGTCAAAATATAAGAAGTCACCCTGCCCTTAGGGTTTCATGGTTCTTAGTTTATTACAAAATTTTTAGTCCTATTTGATTAATATGTGGCCATATTTTAATATCATATATTTGAAACTCTAATGATTCAATATAATTCATCTACTTCTTAAAGAATCTGAAAAACCTCTTATTTTTAAGATTAATTTAACTTAAGTTTAGAAAAAATTACTTTGGCATGGAAGGCTTACAAATGCATCATAAAATAATATATGTGTAAAACCAGGCCCTGGCTGGTGTAGCTCAGTGGATTGAGCACGGGCTGGGAACCAGGCAGTCCCGGTTCGATTCCCAGTCAGGGCACATGCCTAGGTTGCAGGCCAGGTCCCCGTGAGGGCCATGTGAGAGGCAACCATACATTGCTGTTTCTCTCCCTCTTTGTCTCCCTCCCTTCCCCTCTCTCTAAAAATAAATAAAAATAAAATCTTTAAAAAATAATATATGTGTAAAACCTAGCACTATGGTTTGCCTATAATTCAGTGACTGTTTATTATCCTCACAAGAAATGTGATCCCTCTAATGATCCCATCACTTTAGAACATTGTTATGAATATTTGCAATAAAAGACAAAAGTTATTAATTATAGGCATGATATTAAAGAAACTTTGAACGTCCAAATTTATTTTTCTCTATGTGATGTTTCAGATGTAGTTATCTCCCCCTTATGCATCATCTTTAAGTGTAATTAGTTGCTCAATTTTTTCTCTGCAGTTAGATTGTTATCTCTTTAGGGTAAAATTATCTCTGTTTATTCAACACTATCTCTGCAGCCCCTAGACTAGCTTCTGGAATAGTGTAATAATATTTTGTTGAATTAAATTGCATTGAAGACCATCTGCCTTCTATTTTAGGAGCTCACAGATTATAGGAGAGGCAATATTTAAAGAAATAATTCTAATCAAAGTAAATGAGCATTTTTATACCAGCGTGAATAGAGTTGTGCAAATACCACAGAGCTAGGGTTACAGAGAGTTCACTAAGGAAAAGGCATGTGACCTGGGTCTTGAGGGAGGGGCCATGCAGGCAGAAGGGCGGGCAAGGTGTTTATTCCAGGCTGAAGGACAGATTTGATTTTCAATAAATAGAAATGAAAAAATATCTTCTTTACCTTATTATCTTTGTCATCTAGTCAAGAGTTGCAAAACGTTGAATACATTTTTTTCAATTACATACAATTCAGAAAGACGCCAGCATAGCCAGATGGGTGGTTTTCAGATTCACACTTTAGAAACACATGGTCCTTCTCTGAGGCAATTCTGTTCTGTTTCTTTTAAAATAGCAGAAAGCATATGGGAATAGGATTGGATCTGTCAGCTACTATCAAAAGAATAATAAAGCTTCTAAAATAAATTAAATCAAACTTATAAAGTGACAAAAATTTTTATTGTATTTTGAAATTCTAAAGTTTTGCATTTGTAGAAACATGGACATTTAAAAAGAAAAAGCAATCTACTTTTTCATGAAAACCAAAGCCTCTGCTACAGCTGCCAAATCTGAGGAAGAGGAAGAGAGAGAGAAAGAGAGACAGAGAGACAGAGAGAGAGATCAGTGTAATAAAGGGTTTAAAAGTATGTCACTGATCAATCATTAAGTATTTCTACTCTTTACCAGTATTGCAAATTGGTTTCCGAAGAAAAGAATGTGTACAATAGTTTACCTATTTTCCACCAATGTCTCATTCTTTTATTAACACAAATCTACAAACAAAAATAATGACATCAGACTTACATGTGTGAAAACACCTGTTTTAATTTAAGTAACTTGGACATCATGGTTGCCCACCGCTTCTTGTGAAGGCATCTGTCCATATGTTCTGCTGGAGCCTTTGACTAAGGGTGGCTTCTCACCAGCTCTAGCCACAGTGCTTCCAGAAGTGAGTTTTATAACCAGATAAAACCTTCCTAATGCTCTACCAAATTCTATGTTTTCTATGGCAATTTATCTGTTCCCAAATTATCATGTTGGAATTTGGATCAATAAACTTCAAGGAGAGTGATTTCATGGGGCTCAGCTCAAGGAATTAAAAGACCTTTAGTTAGCAAACCTCTATTATAAGAAAACAAAAAAATTTCCAAGGAGGATGACTTCCTTTGCCTTTTATCCATGCAGTGTCCTTGACCCTCAATAAAGTAAATGGTCTGCTGGAGGCTTTGAAGTCACTGGCTAACCTTCACTCACTCTGGAGTGTGCATTACTCTTCCTGACCCCCCACATGCATAGAACTTCGCTCCCCAAATCTGTTACATGCCAGTATGAATTTCCCAATATCAGTTCTGGAATGGTGATATGAAATCAATATTATCTGTTATTCTCATTTATCCATTCATTCCGTGAACTTTATTGACTTCTGGGTTAGGTGTTAAGCGGGCACTTGAAGATGAATGAGATCTATGTCATGGCTTCAGAGAGTTCGTAGGCTGTCAGTGGGACTCAGACATGCTAACAGCTGTAATGTAAGGAATAAAGTGAGACATTTCAGAATAAAGGTACAAATAAAGTGTTACGGGAGTTCAGAAGAGCAATAGGTTGTAAGTTGTTAATGTTCATAGATACTTTGATGATTTTTCTTTTCAGGGCATTAAACATTTTTTTTGACACAGAATGTTTTAGTCAAAGTCAGTGTATCAAATGTGCACAACTAGTGTGCGATTTTATATTTCTACATGACACTAAGTCAGCATCATTATCATCACCCTTATCCCAGCCTAGTGGCCACTCCTTCCCGCGCTTTATCATAACTACAGGCAAAACTAGTCTGCCACTAAAAGATGGAATGTACTTTATTTTTACAGTGGGACTGCCTGCATTTCAAATCCCATTTTTATATATCTGAAATTCCAATAAAAGCTGTTTTTAAGTTGATATTAGTCTCAACTTTAGAGGCACAGTATCCTCAGCACATTTGGTTATTAAAGATATTAGGTTATTAATGCATACACTTTATGTATAGTGCCAAGTAAATAATGAAATGAAAGAATAAAGCCTCAATATCAGTACTCAAGATAATGACAGAAGCAAAATCTCATTTGGTGAACGAATTGAGAAGACAGTTCCGAAAAGGAGATCTTAGAGTCTCTTTTTTTAAAGTTAGTGTTTTGTTTTATTTTTTTTTATTGTTCAGTTACAGTTGTCCCCATTTCCCCCCCATTACTCTTCCCTGCCCCACTCACCGCCCACCTCCCACATCTTAGAGTTTCTGCACTTGCTGTGTGGTCCACATTGCATGGGCAGGCATAGTGACTTGAAGGAGCTGAAACTTTGAATTTCTCTTCATTTAATTTCTGAATAAATATCTTCCACATAGTCCTGACACCAATTTCTATATTGATGTAATAAATATTTGTCATCACCCACATCATTTCAATTTCAAACTCTTCAGCATATTTCAAGGAATAATGAATGAGCCCCACAAGTACTGGAGCCAGGCTTAGCCAGCTGTTATTCTCTTGTCGTAACTTTGTAAAGATGTCGCCTCTATTTCTCGGGTTCCCAAGTCAAATCATAGTAACTAGTGAATCTGCTAAATTGGAGGCATTTGCCAAAAAAAAAAAAATTAGTATTAGATCAATGAAGAATTTATATTTAAATTTCAACATGAAATAAAACATGTTCCACAGCAAACAGTAACTTCAAACATATGCTTTGTTAGTAGAAAAAAGGAGCATTTAAACCCCAAATTTCTAGTGACTGTGCCAGAAAACAGTTCAGCCATGCATATTCAATTATAATATATGTAAAACACAATATCATAAAGTAAACACATGCTAATAAATAAGCTTGTTCACCATAAATAATGCTTTAATTATCTGAGAAATAGAGAAACTCACATTCAATAAATTTACTTGAACATCAAAGACCTCTTGGCTAACCACTCTGTGGCTGATCAGACTGGTGTCAGATCCCATAGGCTTGCGCTCCCATCCTAAAACACAACTGGGAAGTTGTCTGTTTCTCAGAATACTGGTGTCTAAAATAAAATAATAAACTACAGCTTTTTGTTAATAGCGAAGTTACGACTGACTTCCAGGAAGAGAGGTGGATGTCTCTCTTCCCTCTACCCACTTGAGCATCCGAAAGTCACTCATGGGTTTCCGTGGAAAGTCACCTGCCCTGCTCCCTGCTGGGGTGGTTCCTGTACTGGGACAGAGCCGTGGACACCCAGCAGTGGGTTGGTTGAGCCTACATGTCTCTCTCGCCTACAAGTTTGTCTCCTGCGCTTCCAGGTGGTTGCTGGATCTCCATGTAATATAGGAGATTGTATTGAGTAATGAAGGCAATTTGGATTTCCCTGACTGAATTGTGACTTCCTTGCAGGCCAAGTCTATTCACTTTTCATCTCCAAGATCCCTAGGACAGTGCCTTACATACTATAATTAACGGAGAGGTGGGAGGGTGGGGACTTGTTAAATTCAAGCACATTGCTGATAACTGTTTTAAACAGCAGCCAACTGTAGTGTTGAAATGTCACGTTGGAGGAAAACTGGCTCCCCACCCCCACCAAGCCTCCTGGTGTGAGTTCACTGAGTTTCCCACCCACCCTTCCAGTCTCAGGAAGCTGACTTTGTCTTGTGGGCACAGAGCTATGTTAACCTCGCCAAGAAACTGAAGAGTAAAATCAAAATGTCAGTGTATTACTTTGCACTGAGAATTGTGCACACACCCTTCTCAGCTCACATTTCTGTCTTGGAGCATCTTTCCATCAGATTTAGCTTGTAACGTGATAGAAAGGTACTCAAATCGTCTTTACGAGCAAGGCTGGCATTAACAGGAAAAGGCGACACGTTACTATAATTTAAGTTTAAACTACATGGTTTCCAGTAATGCAACTAGTCTCTTAGGATTGTTTCCAAGGAGACGGTATCAATTAGGGTGTGAAGAAAAAAAAATATTTCCAAAGAAGAAAGAACTTTTATAGGGATTTAGAATTTACTCATTTGGTCCTTTTATTGCCTAAATTTCTACCTATTATTAATGATATTTGTCTTTTCTTATGGGTTGCTTAACTGAGGTTTCATTCTATTTGAAGAAAAGCCTGCTACTTTTAGCATAATGATCTGGAGGGTAGACTTCTTTCCCAACATAATACATTTTATTGTCAGACAAATTGAAAATTATAAGACGAGTTTTAATCGGCAAGATAATGAAAGCCTGGGAAAATGGTATACTTTTATGAAATGCATTTCTGTTATTAAGTTTACTCTGCAGCTTGAATCTAAGCATTTATGATATTAAGAACTAAGGCACATAAACATGTTTAAATCTGTACAAATTAATTACATTAATATATATGAAATATACAGACAATTTAAATCACCAATTTAATCAATTACACATTTAAACAGTATCCAATCAGTGCCCTACACCGAACAACTATGGCTTCGGTGACAATTTGGTGATAGAGTTATTAGAAGTCCTCCATTCTGTCACGACTCTAAGTCACTGCCCCACCACCTCCTAGTATCATAGTCATCAAAAGATATTAGGTTAAAGCTCAACTAGGGGGTCAGACAAACCTGTTCTTCACCAGTTTCTAAGACAGGAGCCTCACAAAAGTTTTCTGAAATAAATGTTGTGGACTGAATTGTGTCCCTCCAAAATTCATAGGCCGAAACCCTAATTTCCAATGCACCTATGTTTACAGAGAGGGCCTTTGGGAAGTAATTAAGGTGAAAAGAAGTCATAAGGGTTCAGCTCTAACCCAACAGGACTGGTGTCCTTACGAGAAGAGGTGGAGTCACCAGGGAAGCATGCGCAGAGAAAGAGGCAAAGTGAGGACACAGCCAGGAGGCAGCCACCTGCGAGCCAGGGAGAAGCCTCAGGAGAAACGAGCCCTGCCAGCACCTCAGTCTTAGACTTCCAGCCTCCAAAGCCGTGAGAAAACAAGTTTCTGTTGGTCAAGCCACCCAGTCTGGTGTACTTTTTTATGGCAGGCCTAGCACACTGGTACAGTAATCTAGCAGGCACTTTTTGAGGGGTCTGTTCACGTCATGCCTCCTTTCTGCTAAGAACTATTCCCAAACAGAGCAGGTCCCTAAAACTCCAGATGTACTGAAGGATCATGGCCTTGTGGTTACAAAGATCAGATTGGTGAGGGATCCCCAGCATATTTGGGACCAATTATATTTTCTCTCTTGGGAATTTGAGACTGGGAATTAGGAGTTCCCGTCAATTCTAGTAGGGCTTGAACTCCGGTGATGTAAAGGAAGGGGGTGGGATTGTGTCGGCCATAGACACAGAATATCCCACACGTCAGAGATCTACCTCATATGCAATAGAAGCCCCCTTTTTTCCCCAGTGAGTACTTAGTAGGTGCTAAATCCTGCTTGTAAGAGTTAAATATATTGATATATATACACATATGTACATATATGTTTGTGTGTATAATATAAATTCATTTAATCCTTACAATAACCTTTGGAGAGAGAAGTTTTACAGACGAATGAACTCAGTCACAGAGAAGTTAAATAGAGTGCCTAAGATTAAACAGCTGGTAAGTGGTAGAGTGAGTTTTAAGTTGGGCGGCTTGGCTCCAAAGTCCAAGTTCTTACCTACAGTCTATACTGCCTCACTCTTTAAGAAGGGAGGGGAGGAAAAAGGGAGGGAGAGGCGGAGGGAGAGGAGAAATGGCCAATTTTTTCTAGAAGTCCCTTGGCACTCACAGATTCAACAATAACAAGTCCCACTATTGGCAAACGGCACTGAGAGCACATCATCGTCTGCAGTGACAGACCATGACAGGCCCCTGAATCGCCCTGTGGCAGGGCCGGCATGAAGCAGCGAGTGAGTGACATGGCCGCCTCTCCTCATCTCTGCCTCAGAGCACCCCTTTGCTTCTGCAGAACTCACTGCTGTGAAACCCTTTTCCGTTGCGCCATAACCGTCAACTCAGAGACCTGGTTGGGGGAAGGCTAGAAAGGTGGGTGCATTTGCCGTGTGAAGACAGACAAAAGAAACGTGTTTCTGTGAATGAAAACGTGAGTCAGCAGAAATCCAGGACGGAGCAGCCCAAACATTTCAGTATTTGGGAGTTTGGTAATTGAGACAGTTTCCAGACGTATTCCTGGAATGTCCAGAGTCTTACTCAGTTTTATCTGATGAGCCAATTAGCTTTGAATACTCAGTATTTGGAGTTCCTTCCTCCCATCTGAGATCCATTGCTTTTAGCTGAGAATTTGGCAAACTTTGTACGTGGAAAACTCAAAGAGCTTTAAGATGTACTCATTTTATGTTTGCATTTTTACTTAAAAAGAGAAAAGTAAATGATATAAGAAGAATCAGATCCAAGCATTCTTCTAAGATTAACTATGTAGAATTTAATTTTAGAGAGATAATAAAACCACACTAGGATGGATTTCTTTGGTTAGTTATTGTTTTATCTTACCCAGTAATTTTATGGCTTTATGGTGAAGCTCTAGACTAATGTTACAATGGACACTTACACAATGCTTTTGAATAGCAGTAAGAGACAAATCTATAAACTAAGAAATGTCTAATCATAAAAAATACTAATTTTCAAACATGTACTAACATCAACACATTAAATTTAGAAGGTAAAACAACATTATGTTTGCAGGACACACTTGTCTGAACTAAGGGTCCCTGTGGGTCAGGGCAAAAAAGAGGGTATCTCACGCTCTTTCCTAAAAAAAGTTAAAAAAAAAGTCTTAGGCCATGGAAGTGTTGTGATTGGCTTAAACTTTAAAGAAAGAGAGGAAGGAGAAAGGTACGTTCAGGAACCAGGAAATAAATTCACATTCCGTGTCAAGGTAGGGCACTTTTCTGCTGGACTTTCCTATTGGAAATACTACAAGAATCCTAGAGATTTCTTCAGGCTACTGGAAAAGGGTAGTTCTTTTATCTATCCCTATAGCTTCGGGATATGCAAAACCAAATTATACACCAATGGCTTATTTTCACATAGCTGCAAAGCTTGCCTGAGTTTTTTTTCAGCCAGTGGGGGGCATCTCATACATCCCCAGAATAGAGAGCAATTTCGAAATCAACAATGAGAATACAAATGTATTGGAGCATACAAATGTGGATGCATTTAGAACTTGCTTGAGCTGAATTTGCACCAGTGATCTCTTAAAGTCTCCTCTAATCCATCTATGTTTTTGTGTGGTATTCCAATGTAGCTACTCCACAGTATAGTTTTTAAAAGACTGCCTCATTGTATTGTCAGTATGGAATTTTAATATCCCAAGATCGAAGTCACCTGTACTGAAAAAGGATTGTATGTCTTTACACACAATGTATTCATACACATTTTTATCACAAGACCCCTATCATCTTTTGGATGCATTTCGTTGAGCTTAACCAGCTTAATTTCCTGAATGGAATAAATCACTAATGGTGAAATATGTTTTTTGTGGTGTCACAGAATTGACCTAAACCCCGCTTGGTTTTAATTATGCACATACTTGTCATCTAAAGAGAGAGTGAGTTGCAGGAAGAGAGGCAGGAAGCATGTGACATTATGAAAACCCAAAGCTGTTGTTAATTCCATCACGTCTTACAGTCTTCTTTCCAGACCACAGACTATACCTGGAGTTCTAAACAGCCCCCAGTGCGACACCTCGCTTTCTTGAGTTACAGATGCATTCCTTAAAACCAGTGACTGTCACAATGAAAGAGAAAAGGTTCTCAGGAGGAAGTAGCTGTCAAAGATGGCTAGACTGAGAATTTTACTTATCTTGACAGCGGTTTTGACTGCAATGGATTAACCAGCAGGATTAGTGTTTACCTGCTTTCGACTTTTCCTACCTCTTTTTAAAGCAAATGTCTGGATCCCCATGATGTTTTCTACGGTCTGGAGACATTTTTGATTGTCACAACTGGGAGGGGTGGTTATTGGCACGTAGTGGGTGGAAGTTGGAAGTCATACTAAACATCTTACAATGTACAGGGTGGCATCCCCCTTCCAAATAAGAATTACTAAGAATTACCTGGCCCAACATGTCAAGAGTGCCAAGGTATTAGTCCACCTTCCAAATACCAGAGCATGTGTGTCAACTAAAAGCAGCACCAATTTTGCCTAGATTTGTGCTCTAGTCATAGTTTAACTTCTTCAACATTAAATGAACAGACAATACATCTTTCTGTAAAAAAAAAAAATATTATTCTGTGATGAAAATAGTGTTATCTTCCTAAGTTATATCAAAGAAAATGAAGTATAGCTGACTCAGGTATGAGGCCAGTGAATAAAAATTGCTTGCTGCTGTTGGATAATAGTAATTTGCAGCCAACTAAGTCAGTCTTGGCCCTGGCTGCACATTAGAGTTACCTAGGAGAGTTTTCAGTGTCCTGGTGCCCGTGCCTCACTTCCTAGAGTTGCTGGTTCAGTTGGTCTCCGTTTGGGACTGTGCTTTTGTGGCGTTCAAAGCTCACCAGTGGTTGTCACGTACAGCCAGGGAGAGAACCACTCATTCCAGCCCGTGGGGACTGCTGCTCTGCCAACAGTTTCAGGATTCATTGGAAGGTCCCAGTGAGCTTCTCATTTTGGCAATGAGCTACCTAAATAAAACAATTTCAAGAATTCGCTTGGTGTTTTAATTTTATCAGTTTTCTCTGGATGGGGTTAAAGAGTGAACTCCACAATTTCCCTGAAGTCCATCAGTACTAGCTAACACCAATCTGAAGAGCTCCTACAGAGAATCTAAGCTCTCCAAATTTAAAATAATGCCATCTACGAAGGCTAGGCAAGCCGACTGTGCTAACTTTCCACATGTGTTTTTTTTCTTTGCATTATTCTTTTTATACCACACAAAGAGGGGGTGGAGTCAGCTCAGCAGTTGCTGATTAATGGCTATCTCCAATACTGCATTTTCAATGGTGAGGTTGAGATGCTATTTATGAATAAATTATTGGGGAATATACTTTTAAAGCCTAGTGTTTCTTCTTACTTTCCAATAATCCCCTGGAGTGAAAAGGATGGCTTTTTGCTTTGCATTATTTCCCTCCTTCCAAATGCCAGCCTCTAGGCTAAGCCTTAACAGTAACCATGGATATTTTCTCTACAAATTTGGAGGACCACATGAAGAAGACTTCCTGGTGCGTTGTTGACATGTTAAGACTAGTGTGCATGCATGCTGCAGGGAGTGGTTCTGCAGACGGAATGATGTGAAGTAGGCTACCCTCAAGGAATTTAGCAGTTCCCAGCCTTGCTCTCTACAGAGCCTTCTGCCTTTCAAGCACGGCTTTGTGTAGTTTAGGTCCCTGTCCCGTCCTATCTGAAGTCATAGGCTGTGACTCAGTCTTGAAACTAGGCAAAATAAGTTCTGCTTAAGGAAAACAATTTAAATGAATTGGTTTAATGTTTGTAATAATATTATTCCTGTAATAAAGCCATGTACATATACTAAAGTAGGATCAGACAAATTCAGGAGCTGTAGGCAAGCATAATTGTTTAATATTAATTGTGAAAACACCAGAGTACTCAATAATTATAGCTGTTTTATTTGAAGGATGATTTATATCAAGTGCAAAGTATAACATACGGAAATCTGATATGAAACAATATGGAAATATTACTGACTCTGGACAACGCTAGAGAGTGTGGCCAGTCATTTAGGGCACTCTGTCTATTCCATCAGGTCATCTCAGGACGTCATCTCAGGAAGTCCTGAGAGCTCAGGAAGGCAACAGAATCAAACCAATGAGACGATGCAATGCTCTAGTGGCCAGCTGACTCTCTTCCCATTGTATCTTCTGCTAATTTTAAGGTAACTCTCAGGAACCTTAGAAGAAATGAGACTGCATGAAGAATTGTGTATTAGTGGTCATCAGGCACCATTATTCTTTCATATAACTGTATTAGTTATGCTTCATGAGCGATCAGCCAGAAGAGAGAGTCAACACAGAGCACAGAGTCACAGAGATCAAAAGGACCCAAGAAGGCACAGGCCAGCGCCTCTGACTAAGCTCTCCTAAACCCCAAAGAGAAAAATGATTATCTCAGCTCACTGTCAAGACCTAGAGAATAACATCCTCCTCTTGGTTACCTTTTAGACATGATGCATTTGGGTACTTTTAATTTTTTACCTGCCAATATCTGCCTCTGAACTATGATTAATGAGAGTACTAGAAAATCACTGTAACTGGGAGAGAACAATATGATCAACTATAAAAAGCAAAAGTCTGGGAGTCAGAGAGACGAGTTTAAACCGTGGTTCAAGCACTTCCTAGTTATTATCTTTGGCAAATTTTTAAACCTCTCTGAACCTCATGCTCCTCCATTGGAAATGAGAATAACTGGACACCCCCAGCCCCCACTCAGCCTTCTGTGGGGATCACAGGCAAGGCACCTTGCCCACACCTGGCCACAGAGAAAGCCTTCAGTAAAGAGGGCCTGCTGATGCGCTTCTCGTTGCCTTTGTCTCTTGCCCTCAGCTGTTACTTTCACTTCGTTCCAAGGCCCTTCAATCCTCTGCTGCAATAACAGAAGTGGGGTTTAAATGACCTAGAAAAGGTAAGAACAGTAACGGGGAAACCAGAAACTGAGTGTCCATTCATCAGAAGGAAAATGAAAGGGGCGGTGGGAACCTCAGATTATGGCACTAAAACTATATCCTCATGGATTCCTTGACTTTCTTTCCTCACTCTATAATAGAATATTTTTGTAGTTCTTGAGAACTGTGAACATTTCTGATTTTGCATTTTCCAAAGAAAACAATGTTGCATCTTTAGATAAGCTTACCTTTAGAATTTCTTTTAGAATTTTCTCTTTGATTGGATTTCATTTTCTCTCTTTCTTTCTTTCTTTCTTTCTTTCTTTCTTTCTTTCTTTCTTTCTTTCTTTCTTTTAAGATTTTACTTATTTATTTTTTAGAGAGAGGGGAAGGGAGGAAGAAAGAGAGGGAGAGAAGCATCAATGTGTGGCTGCTTTTCATGAGCCCCCACCAGAGACCTGGCCCATAACCCAGGCATACACCCTGACTAGGAATTGAACCTGCAACATTTTGGTTTGCAGGCCCATGATCAATCCACTGAGCTACACCAGCCAGGGTGGATTTTATCTTCTATTCAGTTTCATTATTGTGTGATATGCTACAAGAAACACTTCTGTCTATTAAAAAGTGAATAATTCTCCTGTGTGACTGGTAAAATTTAAGGTGACCAACTTTCCAGGTTTTAGTAAGTATATATAAGTCTAAATTTACTAAGTATAAGTTTTGTTTGTTAATTAATAAAATTAGGATAACACCTATGCCAAAGAATTGTTGTAAGATTTAAATTTAAGTATTTGAGTACATGTAAATCTTAGCATTTAGTATGTGGTCAGTGAATATTCATTTACTTCCATCTTCATAGAGAGGTTACTCAACATTTTTTTACTACGACTGGCTTGAAGAAATACAAGTAGAGAAGTATTAATATTTCTTCAAATCCATAGTCCAAATTGTTGGTTTCTTTACCTTGTAGACTTCCCTGTAACTCTGAGCTGTCATTAGTCTAACAGGAGGTCTCTAGCAGAGTGACAAGGCTAAAATTTAGTACTTTGCAAGTACAATATGCCTCAGTATTTGGGATTTGCTTTCTCAGTAAGTTCTGACAAAGCTAGTAAATATACAGGAACCTATTGAAGTTCAGTTTGAATTCTACAAAGAGAGCAAGCTTTCAGAACCACAAAAATCTTCTAAATTATATCTCTTATAGGGCAAGAAAAAAGTCTAGGTAGGCAGGCTTTTATTCTCTAAGGAAGCCAGTTTCTGTCCTTTAACATAGTCTCACAGAGATCGATCTTAAAGTCAATGTGAGGAACTCTGCTTGGAAACCAGTGGAATTCCATGCTTTGGGCTCCCACCTCCACAAACTGGGCTCCCACAGCGTCCCTAACCTTTAGTAGGCATCGTCCTGGGAACAGGGAAAGAATCGATCTCATACGAAAGGCAAGTTTAATATTTTAAGTGAAGTCAGTGCCATATTTCTGCACAGTCACAGCATAACTTTTCTTCTGGGGTAGTGAGAGAACGGCGGAGGCAGTGTTGGTGAGTCACAGTGGGGTCACTGTCCAGAATGTGCAATGGCTCTGGGGCCGATGGGGAGAAACTGTGTCTAGGTCCTGGACTCACAAAAGATAATGGTCATCAAAAGTAATTCCAGATGTGGCACATCAACAGAATGCATCTTCATGCAGGTGCTGTAGGGACTGGGGGGAAATGGGCAAATGGAAATGTTATGCCTTCACTTTTTAATTCATCTTGACATCCAAAGGTGGTTTAGTCAGGTGGTGCATGCAGGCCCATGCACTCAGAAAGGGCATTTGTAGGGTTAAGTACATTCTAAGGCTAGGACTGATTCTCTTCTGGGTCTGTGGGAAATTCAATTGCCAGAATATATATTTTAAATATAAAAGTTAATGAGTTAGCCATAAGAATAGTAGCATAGAATAATGTCTCAAAAATAGAGCAGTTAAATATTGCTTTTAGCACGTACATATACCTATTCCAAAACTGCCCTGTGTTAATTAAAATTGCGAAATAAGTATTTTGCAGCTTTAAAATTATGTATAAAGAAATATTGAAGTACATGAGGGAGCCATAACTATACTAAAACGCTGGCCGAAAATAGTAAGAAACAAAGTTCTACATATGCTGAAGGTCTGAACAATCGACTTTGAAAGATATTTGAAGAAGTCTGGAAGAAAATGTGCTAAAGTGTTCATAATGGTTGCCTTTGAATAGGGTAGATATCACGGTTGAATTTTTTGAGTTTTATATTTCTATTTCCATATTTCATATAATCTACCTGTTTATTTTATAATCCTTAGGGGGATAACACAAAAGTTCTATGATATCATAATATAGAAATATCATATGTGTATTTCTGTTTCACTGGGGATGACATTCACAGAGCCAGGATCTGGCAGCGGTCTACCTTTTTCTTTTTACTTGCTAAAGGCATTATCATGCCAGGATATTTACTTCTTCTTAACCTCAATGAGAATTTTACTTTGAAACAAAGAGCTCTAATTTTTTTTTCTACCCTAACCCAGTGTGTGTGCTTTTTTTCTGGAAACCAAATTAGATGTCTTCAACAAAGTGATTTCAAAGACAATCAGCCTCCACAGAGCCCCTAGCCGGCACAGTCACTGTTACTTTAAGAGTAGCATTCCACCTCCCCCTCACACCCACATACTTGTCCTCTCTTTGCACAGCAAGTGCCAAGCAGTGACATCTACTATAGTTTCTAGGACACGATGGTCTCTGCTATACAGGGAAAAAAAGGAGGGGAGAGCTAGGAAGAGAAAGAAGGCGGGTGGTGAGGGAGAGCGAGCACAAATCCAGCTATGTTCCCAGAGGATGAGTCACTTCCTTGCAATAATCCTGAGATGCTGTTTATGGCTGCGCCGCTGATACGCAGCCCAGCTCCATTGCTCCGCAGAGCTGCAGGACGCAGCCTCCCCCCTCCGGCTGCCCATTAATCATGAGAGCCTGTTCGCAGTGTACACAGAGTGGGAGTTCTGCCTACGAGTGGCCTCTAGCTGTCTCCCTCAATGAAATGACCCTGTGTGAAAACTTGTTTTATGAGAGATTGGTTTATTTGTAACTAAACTACTTCCTCCGTTATTTGATAAGCTCAAATATTTGCTACTGATAGTCTGAGAGTGTCACATTTATTATCCTATTTCGGTGGTTGCCTAACTCCTCTGGAACCAGCTCCATTAACCCTCCGAGTGCCGGCAGTAGCTTTGAATGGGCCAGCTTCTATTTGCCTTGGCAAACCCAATGCCATCGTTCAGACAATCAGCATTATTTTAGATCAGCTGTGACATATGTGTCCAAGAGAGTCCCTTCTGTTCCAAAACAGAGCATATGCCAGTAGAGAAAAGGGGTCCTTGCTGAGCTCCCAGGAGCTTCTGAAGCCCCCCAAAAAAGGAAGGAAAGGTATTCTGGCTTTCAGACATAAATCTGTACATATTAGTATTTCTTTTTTTTATATTAGTATTTATGAAATTGCACATTTTAAATATGTTACAATGGCTTTCTGTAGTTTCTCACACCACCAAATATCATCTGTGCAGGGCATGCGTCTGGAACCCTGCAGCACTCTGCGCTTTGAGACTTCGCCTTGTGGAGTCTGAGCTCATTTGCATTTGGCAGAACTTGATTTCCTGCTCCTGCAGGAGGGGGCAGTGGGGAAAGCCTTCCGAGTCCTCCCTCAAAAGGCTCAAAGGGCTTTCTGAACATATTACACTGTGTTTCCAAGAGTTCAATGAACCAGAACGAGGCAGATTTCATTTGAAATAAAAAAGAAATACAGGCTTTGTTACATGCACTACATTTGAAAAACCTACATTGAAATATCTTCCCTGACAAAGCCGGGTTGGGTCTGCTTTTCAGTTGCCTTGGTCTCCGATGGGCTACACAGAGCTCTCAGTGAGCGTGGAAGAGGCTAAGGAAATAACCACTTATGTGTGGCAAAACGTTCCAGCCTTGCAGAGACTTTCCCAAAATCATTAGACCCACCAAAACGCTTTTCATTGGCCAAGTCCACACCTTCTTCATCAGATTTTCCACACTTCTCCAGACTCCAAGTACTGTCCATCTGTATTTCCTAAGAGAGCCAGTCATTCGTAGCTGCAAATGTAATCGAGTTTACTCTCTTAAGCCTGAGACCGCCTTGACTGTCAACCAAAAAAGAAAAAGAGTTTGCCTCCTAACTCGTTTCAAGACCGTCAAGAATGCAAACATCTATATATACCCACCCCTGAAAAAAAGGTGAATTTTAGGGCCACCGCTCGCTCGTGGCGTATAGAGAGGAGCAAGAAGAGACCCGGCCAGACCTTCTCCCGGTGATGGTCCGTGGGAGGAGGTTAAGGGTTAACTACACGTATCCCACCACTGGTCACTTTTAGGCCCAGTTCTCGGCAGGTGGCCTCCCCGTGTCGCTGCCCCAACTGCCTATGGCTGGGACAAAGACTGGCCCGAGTGGTCATCGGCAGCGGAGTTCGATTCAGAAGCAGTCAACCAACGTAGTGAATAGATTTTATATTTTAGCGCCCCCATCCCTTTCTTCATCTTTTTTTCTTTACATTTCTAAAGTCATGGTAGAAAACACAGGACATGAGATCTACCCTCCTCACAAACGTTTTCGTGAACGGCACTGTTAACTCTAAGCACTGCGTTGCCTCTGGACCTGCTTTATCTTGCACAACTGAAACTTCACACCCACCGAACAGCCACGCACCACTTCCCCTCCCCTGCCCCTGACAGCCAATGAGCCTGACGACCTCAGACGCCTCCTCAGACAGAGTCATGCAGTATTTGTTCTGCAGCTGGCTTATTCCACTCTGCACGATGTCCACTCAGCTCCTCCGTGGTGCAGCATAACACTGGATTTTCTTCTCTTTTCATGACTAAATGATATTCCAGAGTGTGTTTAACATTTTCTGTACCCATTCATCTATTGAACGATATTTAGGTTGTTTCCCCCTCTTGGCCCTTATGAATAATGTTGCAATGAACCTGGGGGTGCAAATATATGTCTGATAGGGGTTAATATCCAAAACAGTCCAGGGATTCCTACAACTCAACGGCAAAAAAGCCCATATAACCTGAGTGAAAAATGAGCAAAAGACTTGAGTAGATGTTTCTCCCAAGAAGACATACAAATGGCCAACAGCTATACAAAAAGATATTTAACATTGCTAATCATCAGAGAAATGCAAATCAAGCCCACAGTGAGATATCACCTCATACTTATTAGGATAGTCACTATCCAAACAAATGGATGATCACAGGTGTTGGTGAGGATGTGGCAAAACTGAAACACTTGTGCACTGCTGGTAGGAGTGTAAAAGTGGAGCAACCACGGTAGACAACCATTTAAAAATTAAAATAGAACTACCATATCATCCAGCAATCCCACTGCTGGGTATTCATCCGAACAAATTGAAATCAGGGTCGCAAAGAAGTATCTGTACTCCCAGTTCACTGTAGCAACTTGGGGGTTTATTTGTTGATTTAGAAATTCCATGCATGCAGACCTCACATGGCATCAAATAAAGTGAAGTGATGGTGAGGTGAAAAAGGAATGAAATCCAGTTTAGACCCCTAGGTTTATTGGCAATATGCCCTCCAGCGCCCCACTTAAATTCCTCAGGTCCTAATTTCCTTTTCTCTCAAGTGAATGATTCCATCTACCTTGAGGGCTGTTCTGAGAAACAAATGGCATTACTTGGGTAGAGTTTTTAAACTGTAGAGCACTACGCAAGTATTTGTTATTATAGCACAAATGAAAATCAAATTCTGCTTATCCCTTTCCTTTTCACAAAATAGAAAAAAAAAAATCCACTCTAGTCCTTGAGTTTGCTGGTCTTCATCAGTTCTGGATTATTAACTGTGTAATAACTAACTTTTCACATCTCTTTTTGCCTTGTCAATACACAAAGTATTTTACCCTTTAAAAAATAACAGTGAACAATCAAGTATTTATGCGTATGGGCATGATACATTATCTTGGATGAAACTTTCACGAACTGCACACCATCTTTCTGTAATAAGCTTATTTTCAAGATAATTTCTAAAATAAGTTTCTGTGTTAAAAGCATACCTGATTATTGCTATCACCTTTCCTCAGCCAGTAGGTTTCAGGATAAAAGACTAACCAAGGTTGAGGTGGCAATGAAATGGAACAAAAAGCTTCCCTGGTCAGCGTCTCCGGCGCTGACTGGCCATCGCTAGCACCTGTGCTACGGAGGGAGGGAGAGGGAGACCTGGTCTCCCAAGACGGGGCCCTTTTTTTTCCAGCCTGCTTTCTGCAGTTCTCTGCTATTACTCACTCCACCACATTGTTTTCTGTAGCTCAGCGTACCAAGTCCGCTCGGTGGCTCAGCAGTGTTTACTGGAACGCCAAGCCCCCTGGAAGGGTAAACATATACAGCAGAAGTTAATTTCCTGCACAAGGTCATATTACTCCGTTAGCTCGGTAGTTCCTTCCAAGTGTTTCCAGTCTTCCTTTTACGGTTGACCCTTGAATAACACAGGTTTGAACTGCGCGGGTCCACGCATATGCGGGTTTCTTTCAGTAAGTACAGTTGGCCGTCCCTGTCTGAGAGCTCCGCAATAAAGACCGTGTTTTCAGTGCACGGTTGGGAATCTGTGGGTGCGGGGAGAGCCAGCTGCGTGCGTTGTTCTGTGCCGTTTTATATAAGAAAGTAGAGTATCTGTGGGTTTTGTTATCCGAGGTGGGGGGCGGGGGCGAGGCGCGGCGCGGCTGGAGCCCATCGGCCTTGGATTCCAAGGACCAACCATCCCTGTTTTAGTCCAAAGTGCCTGATGCATATTCAATATTCATATTGTGGAGAGGTTATTTTTGTTGTTTCAGTAATTCCTATACTTAACCCTATAATCCATTTCCTTGAGATGAACCTGGTACATATATTATCATGCTTTGCTTCTGTTGCCCTTGCTCTCCTTCCTGGTTCATAATATTACAGAGACTCCGACCAATAGTTAAGATTTGGCAATAAACTGTTTTGGTTTTAAATACTGGTTTTTCAATCTCTAACTTTGTGACCATGAATAAATAAAATACTTAATCTTTACATTGAGCTTGTTTCTCTGACTACAAAAGGAGTTCTCCAAAGGAGCAAATAGTGTCTTCTTTATTTTTACATTTGTTTCCAAAAATTACTATATGCCCAGTAGCTGGCATATAGTAAGAGGTCACAAAATGTGACTACCCCCAAATCATAAAAATATTTTTGATCAAGTTTAATTATGCATTTTCAAAGGTGATTTTCTAAAATGATGCTTTGTAATTGTATAAAATATGTAAATTAAAATATAGAATATAAAAATACCAAAACTTTTTCTGTAGAGAGCACAGTAGTCAAGAAGCCAAAGGACTTATATGTAGGACCCATGGACATGAACTAAGGGGGGACTGCTGGAGGGAACGAGGATACCAGGTGAGGGGCAAAGGGAAAATTTAGGACAACTGTAATAGCATAATCAATGAAATGTATTTTTTAAACGAAGAACACAGTAGTATATTTTTCAGCCTTGCCCGCCATGCGGTCTGTTGCAGTGAACGGCTGCAGTTGGGAGAGCAGCCACAGGCATACCAGTGAATAGGTGTTGCTATATTCCCCTAGGACTTTATTCACAGAAACATGCTACAGACTGGATTAGGCCCAAGTACCATCATGTGCCAACTCTATTCTAAACCAAACCAAAAGGCATGCAAGTTAAACTTGCATTTCCTGGAGTGACCACCCATTCAGGTTGCCAGGGCCTGAGAAGTTTCTCAGGATAAGGGACATTCAGTTTATAAAGCAGGACAATCGCAGGTAAACTCCAAAGAGTTGGCTGCTCTGCTCTACCCAGATCCGAACATCGTTCATTCATTTGATAACACATAGAGACCCACTACCAACATTAGCTCAACAATCAAAGTTTCAAGTGAAAATAGGCACTTACAATGGTCTGAATTACATGATAATCATATAAAGTAATTTTGAAACTAATTATCAAGACATAACTTTTACTTTATGTTTTTCAATTTGGACAACTTTGAAATAAGCATACTGCAGTTAAAGAACAACAGAACATCACCAAATAGAGGATTACTCAAAGGAAAAACAATGTAACAATATAAACTTTTTAAAGTTATATCACATGAAATTCTTTGCTTAATCTGTTTCACTAGCACATATTTTATTCGGGCAATAAATGATGTCTTCCTGTAATAAAAATCCCAAATTAGATTTCTTTATAGGCAAGAAATTTGAAGAGGTTGCCAACATGCTTAGGAAAATCCCAGGACTTCATGATTCATCATTTGTATTGAAAATTAGAAGGTGAGAAAATTTAGAGAAAAAAAAAAATCTCACCAATAAGGATTAAAAACAAATGATTCATTTTTCAAACTTTTTTCAGAGAAGCAAATTGTAGCCAAATTATAGGCTTGACAAACCATAATTAAGGCATAAGAGGAATTATGGGGGATTGAGAGGTGAAGAAGGCCATGTTTCAACTTAAATATCAATTTCGTTTAGCATCGTTAAAATTAGCTCTTTCCTGCTACAAATTCTTTAGGTTTCTGAAGTCACTGTTTAATGAAAGGGAAATGGAATATTAGAGCCTACATATATAAATCAAATGGGATTAAACATGGGAAGGAATTTATAAGTTTTAAATAATGTTCATACACAAATGTGGATAATATTTTTACCTGGAAATGAGAAGGGAGGCTGCAAGTCCATGAGTGAGGAGAACAATAAGTGTACACATTTCCCTTTTCCCGTCTTTGCAATTTGAGTGTTTTAAGAGAGTTTCTGAAACTATCGTTGCCTTAAACAGTGTTTCTCTTTGGGTAATTTTAAAATTTGGAGTAGAAAATTACACTTATTTTCAATCCAAGCACTCATTTAGTAAAAATATAATTAAAAAGCTCAACTTACTAGAATATCTTGAGAGTGAAATGAATGACTTTAAAAAAAATGTTTGTTTAGCTGATTATTAATTGGGAGCCTATTTTGTTTTACTACTTTCCATTTTGTTGCATATTTTATTAAAAAGACATGGGAGAACCATACTTTTCCTTCAGTAATTCAGTAATAACCACAAAAGAGCCTTTAAACTAAACAGCATTTTTATTTTATATCACTGCATATGTTGAATGGATACTGTGCATGAATCTAAATGCTTTAGGGTGTGCATTGAATCAGGGCAAGAGGGTTTAGTTTTTCGGTTTTGGGTTTTGGGTTTTTTTTTTTTTTTTTTTTTTTTTTTTGCTTTAGAATTTTAATTGCATTCATTTGTAATCCGGTAGAGGAAGTAAACAGCATACTAGTAACATTCATCATTGAGAAGAGGGTAAAAAGTGATTTCAATAGAGTCTGGCTGCGTGAGCTTAATCAAATGAGGCCAGCAGCGTTAATACTCTCTCCCATTCTCTCAGTAATAACAGTTCATTCATAAAAAAAAAACAAAAACCTTTATAATCATTTTATTAGCCCTCATTGTCAGAGGTCTAGTAACTTTAATTTAAGGGTCTTTGACTGTGGAAGAAATGGAAGTATAAAAATGTAAAGGGGGCACTTGCGGTCTGAATGTGGTCCACGCAGTTAGCATATCCCCCTTTTCAGGCTGGAGAACATCCAAAAGCAACAAGGAGAATGGGAAACAAAAATGCAAACTCCATTTTCAGCAAAAGTAGGAGACAGCTCAAATCTCCAGAGCCCAAAATAGGTGTAAGGGCTGCCAAAAGCAGACTGAGCAGGGCAGAGCTGGGCCCTGTGGGAGGAAGCTGAGAGAAAATGCCACAGAGCGAATTCCCTTGCAGCAGGCAGGGGGCCAGCTCCTGCAGATATCAGAAAGAGCAAAATGACAACTCTCACACACGAGGGGTGCAGTCTGGTTGTTCAATATGTATCCTTGCTTGCAGCATGGGATTGGGGTGCACTGGCTGGCAGCAAAAGCAGCCCTGGACCCGAGTTGATTGTGAGACAGAGAAGAGGGAGCTCCAAATAGAGAATCATTCATAAAACAGCCATAGGTACAAGGAAGCGGTTTGTCTTGTTATTACAGAGTTCAAGACAGTCTTTGTACTGCCTTGCACCTGCCTGTATCCATTGGCTGGGTAGAAGCAGTAGCTACATGAACCAACATACAAAAATGACAGCCCGGAGCATAACTCTGGCTCCTCCTCCGTATTGGAAACTCATGCAATAGTTGGTCCAGAAAAATATACCGTTTTCACCAATGAGTTCAAATGAGAAACAAGAATAAGACCTATAAAGAGATACAAGAAAAAAGGAAAGCAATATACAATTAAAAAAAAAAAAAAGCATACCTAGGAGGCTACATGGCATAGTAATTCATACAATATGGTCTGGAAGCAGACTGCAAGTTACAAATTTCTGGAGTAGGTTAATTCACATCTCAAAGACTCTATTTCCTTAGTTTGTAACACAGAGTTTAAGTTAGTACTTACTGCATGAGTTGTTATAATGATTAAATGATCTAATATTTGTAAATGTTTAGAATAGTGCCTAGTACAGAGTATTCTGTATATAAACGTTAAATTTCTTTAGCAATGACACTATGAAACACATGTATATTTAACTTAATTAAAAATCATAATTTAATGGGTAAGCACCACTAAGAAGTAAGACCACACAGCAGAAATACAAGAATGAAGGGAAGTGGGCATGTGATACTGGGAGGAAACTTTAAAAGTGAGCTAGTATTCCTCAGGAAAGGGGTTAGAAAAAGTATATCACAAGCAAAGGCAACATTGGACAGATTGCAAGGGAGAACAGACACTGTCAAAAATAGTACGTATACCAAGTGTAGAAATTATTAAAGTGATAAAACTAAAATTAAAAAATGTTTAAAAGAATTGTAGATAAAATGATAAAGATGGGCAGAAAAATACAACACAAACATTGGAATTCTTTAAACAAAGCATAAAACTAAAACAAGTAACAGAATAAGCATTTCAAAACATAGTTGAAGAAAAATTTGTGAAATATAACATGATTTAAATTTACTATTTAAAAACATGTGCTATATGCTGGGGAAATTTTACTCAGTGTTGTCAACAGTGAGACATACCCTCATATATTGATAAATTTTGAAGATAAAGTCTTCTTGGATAGGAGGTAAAAGGATCAAGTTACTTATGATGGGGAAAAAATAATAGGCTGAATATAGACATCCCACAATACCATACAGTATCAGTGGAGTAACCCCAACAAAACCTTTAAGGAAATAATGTAACAAGGATTTTTTCCCTAGCTAACTTGCTATTCAAGTATAATGTTGCAAATTGTATTTCTCATACAATAACCCAGGCAACATTATAGATCTGGTAGAATTTACCAGGGACTAATGGGAACTCTGGTACAGGACTGGTGGTGGTAGTAAGAACTGACTATACTTACTTGTAGAACTGAGACTAAAGCAACTGTAGACAGTAGGGTGATGGAAGTAAGGTGTGTGTGTGTGTGTGTGTGCATCCATGTTCTCATGCAGTTATTCTTCACAGAGTAGGTGCAGAGATCTAGTAAAGTACAAATGCAGATGGAGATGGCATCTTAACATCAGAGGAACTGAGGCTCCCGTCCTTACTAAAGACCAATTAGGTGATTAGATGATTAATGTCCCATGTCTGACATTATTCAAATCTAAATACACCGGACTAAAAATCACATGCTCAGATTATTTAAAAGGTACATGTTATGGGTCAAAGTTCAGAGTCAAAACTTTGAGGTCAATTTAGTTCCATATTTAGGTGATTGGACTATTAGAATTGATGAAGTAGATATTCTTGCTCCTGCCAAAACAGGCATCAACATTTTGGGGAGAGTTGGAGAAAACAGAGAAGTATGTTAATAACATTTCCAGATAACTGTGGATATTATTCCTTGATATTACTACACCAAAATTTGACAAGTATTTAGTTTAACAACTAAAGTTGCAACGTGGAATCTGAAGCCTTATCAGTGAATATTTCGTACCATTACATTAAAATTTGCCAGTCTATTTTGTGCGTTGAATGGATTTTCCTATGCATAGTGTAGTAACATCATTCACTGGTCATTTAGGAAATACTGAATCACTGAATTATACAAATATTCCCTGTATTGACACATGTCATTATATATTATCAAAAAACTGCATTTGTAAACATCACCGCTGATCTCATAGAAGAGTCTTCTTAAAAAAGACTAAATTGTCGACACTATTACAGATACCCCCATTTTCCCCCACTTTGCCCACCTCCACATAGCCCCCGTCCGCCTTTCCCTCTGGCTATCACCACACTGTTGTCTGTGTCTGTATCGGTGCATCTGTAATAGTGTCAACAATAAAAATTAAAAAAAGTTTCTATTTTACTCACATTTCTAATTTTATTTTTGCTCACGTATACTACGCCAATCATAGACTGACAGATTTTTGCTTTTGTTAGGAGGAAGAATTGATTAAACTGATGGCAAATTAGTGGCTATTGTATGAGATAATGAGAAAGGCAGGTTCTCAGTACCCCGTACAAAGCGGAAGAATGTTTCAGGCAGGATTTTAGTCCTCTCGGTTGGAGCGGGGAGGAGGTCCTGAGGCCAGGGTACAGTTGTGCAATGACCAGGATCAGAGCTCAGGAGCACCCGGTGCAGGTAGTACCGGGCAGTGATAAGGGGCCTTCTCTCTCGCCTTGCAGTCTGCCACCACTGAGAAAGGTGTGCCTTATGTTAAGTACCCATTTGAATCTAATGTAGTCACCACTGAAGAATTTACCAGACGATAAAAGTTTACAGGACACGCACGAGATCAGTAATATCATTTCTCATTTTAAAAGGCATGAAAAATAGTTTTTAAAAACCGAATGTGCAGAATAATTCTAGGAATCTTGAAAGGTGAGTGAAAGATGCCAAAATCTGAAATATGTCATTTATCAGACTGCACTCTTTGATCTTCAAACCCCAAATTCTCTGTTTACTGAGATATTCCAGGAATATTTTAACCACAAATTCGAAATGTTTTGTCAATGTTCTTTCACGATATTTCATAAAAGCCCTTTCCAGGAAGAAGCAAGATTCGCAGCCACGCCCGTTTTACGGGGTGGAATACCAAGGGAGAGTCACGCAGAGTGGCCGGGGTCTCCCAACTGGGGGGGCGTTGTTCACTTTCATCGTGGGTGACGCTTCCGAGAAGTTCTGCCGAACAGACGCGCACTTTCTTCCAGGCAGCGCGCCGACTTTGGTCAGCGTCAGGGTGAGGTTCGGCGGACGCACAGCGTTTCAGATGGACTGGGAACTCGCAGTTAGAAAACTTCTCTGGACTTTCCGTTGCCTGTGACATAAATAAACATAAAAAAATTCTAACTGTCCTTGAAAGCCAGCGCAAATAAATCCTCCACGGAGCCTTGCTACATTTCCTTAATCATTTACGGTCTTTCTTCCTTTTACTCTCCATCACATTTAGTTTTAATGGACTTATGGTGACTTTAACATTTACATTTTTTATGTTGTACTGAGTGTGATTGTATTAAACTCCATCAAATAGAGTAGATGCTTGCTGATGTATTTACTTACCTCTCTGCCCCATATGGTATTTAGTAGATGGTTTTTTTTTTAAATATAAGGACAACAAATATATTTTAATTATATCAGAATAAGCACTAAAGGATTTGATTGATCAAAAAACAATTCCAAATTATGTTCATTCATAATAACTATTTTCTTTCAAAGAGTTAAAAAATTAAAATACTTATAACTGATTGTATTAACTTATGTATTCATTCAACAGAATTTATTAGCAGCAGAGATACAGCAGAGTACAAGAAGTAAAAAGTCCACACACTCATAGTTCATAGAGAAGGGAGAATAAAGAGGTAAATAAAGAAGATAAATTAATATTGTGATAAATGTTGTGAAGATAATAATTTAACAAGCTAATATCACTGAAGGTGATTAGGCAAGTGGCTACTTAGATAAAATTATTAAGAAAGGTCTCCACAAAAAGGTGACCTGTGAGCTGAGATCTGAAAGAAATCCTTACAAACATCGGTGAGGGGTGTGCTACACACATAGGAATGACCAAGTGCAAAGGTCTTGAGGGGGAAAATTGCTTGTCTTTAAGGTGGAAAAAGAAAGTCAATGAAGTTTGAGGTTATTGTGCTCAAGGAAATGTAACATAAAGTGATGTTGGAGACAGGAGGAGAATTGAAATCTGGTAAAGTTTTATAGGCCGTGATGAGATCAGGGTCTGGCTGTAACCTAGACCATACGTGCGTCCACAGAAGACCTGAGTGCCACATATGATAGCATCTGGGAGGGCCCCAGTGACCAGTTCTCACCTGTGGAATGTGAACAGACATGCTCTGTGTCACTCCCAGGCCAAGGCAGTAAAAACAAAAAAGCGTGCCTTCTCCACCTGCTCTTCCCTCTCTTGCTGGAATAGAAGATTCTGATTCACTAAGCATGTCAGAGCTACAAAATGAAGTCGACCTGGAGGAAAGCTTCTCATGAACTAGGAGCACAGGTGCTGGCAGCTATGGAAGCAAGAAATAAAATTCTGTTGTCTTAAACCATTGAAATTATGCATTTTGTCATAATAGACCGTATAACCCCACTACTACAGATGTGATGGGACTTTCATTTCTCAATGATGGCTCTGGTATGTGGGGACAGCAGAGCCTAGGACTCAAGACCGGGAGCGGGGAGATGGCGAGGAGGTTGTGCAGGTGTCTTGGTGAGCAACCATGCTCACTTGGTTTAGGGAGTCGACATGAAGGTGGAAAGAAGTGGACCACTTCAGGATATATTTTGAAATTCGTTCCATCGGAAGTTACTCATGGGAGAGAATAGGAAAGTAATGAATGTTGCGTCATCAGCATAATGCTTTGCTTTACTTTTCAAAAGACGATTTACATCTGAATTATTTACATTTTCACCTTTGCACTGATATGACAGAGGACAGTTTTGCCCTGAAAAGTTCTTATTAAACATTTTATTATTTGTTTTACTCATATTTAATAATTCTGAAATACTTATTGAAAGGAAATTAAAATTAATTAGAAAACTATTAACATAACCTTGATGTAAAGAAAGTAAAGCAGAATTACTAAATTATTAAATTAGAATCTCCTTTGGTTCAGAGAGTATGCTTCTGTTTCTGTAGTCTAAATTTACATTTATTTGCCTGGCTGGTGTAGCTCAGTAAATTGAGTGCGGGCTGCGAACCAAAGGGTTGCCAGTTCGATTCCCAGTCAGGGTACATGCCTGGGTTGCAGGCCAGGTCCCCAGTGAGGGCCATGTGAGAGGCAACCACACATTGATGCTTCTCTCCCTCTCTTTCTCCTTCCCTTCCCCTCTCTTTGAAAACAAATAAATAAAATCTTAACTTTACATTTATTTTCTTCAGTAACCACATTATATAGCTGCCTCATTTTGAGCAAATTGTTAATACAATTTCCCAAATCTTTTTTTTTTCCATTGAACTACTTGTGAATAGATTCATCTGCAAGTAAGAGAAATGCAACAAGAAGTTTTTTGGTTTGCTTGTTTTTCATTTTTCTTGAATAATTAGAAATCCCAAAGTAGGCAGTACAAGTTTGTTCTAAGAAGAAAAGCCTTGCCTAATTCAAACTTATGAATTCGTGTTTAGTTAAATGTGTACTCATTCACAGATTGATAACTTGGAATGTCCTATGTAGGAAACACAAAATCTAACAGTAATTTCCGCATTGTGAGGTGAGGATTATGAGTCTTCAATAGGAAATTGGTAATGACAAGGGCAGTATACATGGTTCCGAAGCAGAAAAAAATTGTGAAAGACAAAGAGAGAAAAAAAATATCTCTCATATGGCAAAATATCTCTCTAGTCTATTCCTTTTTATCAGGGAAATAACATTTTCTAGAATCTCCTTTCAAAAAAAATTTCAATCATGTCTCATGGCCAAAAATGGATCTTATGCCCACCTGTAGTTGCAAGAGGATCTGAGGAGGTAATGAATCTTGTTTTTAAAGATTTTATTTATTTATTTTTAGAGAGAGGCGAAGGAGAAAGAGAGGGAGAGAAACAGAAAAACAGCAATGTGTGGTTGCCTCTCACATGATCCTCACTGGGGACCCGGCCTGCAACCCAGGCATATGCCCCAACTGAGAATCGAACCGGGACTGCTTGGTTCCTAGCCCGCGCTCAATCCACTGAGCTACACCAGCCAGGCAAAGGAGGTAATGAATCTTAATTGAGCACATGATCCTCCTGAACAAAATTGGTTTTGTGTAAGAAAAAAATGTGAGTGTATTTGTTAGGGTGCAGGGTAAGGTGGTATAATACAAAGCACGGGAGTTTAACAGTCTAAAGTTAAGTGGGTATTCTGAGGCTAGTAGAAGATATCTGTCATATTTGAAAATTCCCCCTTGTAGACCTAAATTTTTATTCTAGTCACACCATTTCCCAGGCACCTGGAAGGGGAAAAGAGCTCAGAGAATCACAATGCCAATCATTTTAAGCATCAACCTACTGATGGCACCCATTAATTTTATTCCTAGATTATTGGCCAGAACTTAGTCATTGGCCATTGCTAGTTGCAAGGGAAGCTGGAAAATGTAGTGATTAGCTGGGCATCCATGTGTCTAGCTGAAACTGTATTAATTTGAAAGGAGAAAGTGGAGATTGGGTTGAGCGGAGGGGAGGTTCAACAAGAAGTTTACCAAAAACATATCTTTTCTTTCAGGTTCACAGGGATTCCCCAGTCAGCTACTTTTGGACGAAATTATTCAGCAATCCAAAGCTTCCCATTTGTGTTGACACCTAGCTTATTGCTCTTCATCTTACACAAATATAAAATTAAAAAGGAAATGATTCCTTCCTTTTATGGGAGTAAAGGAATTCCTTCCATGATTCCTTTATCCAGTCATGTAGCCAATACCTAGTGAGCACCAGATCTCTGGCAGGAACTAAGTTCCAAAGGGAGGAACAGAGCAGCAAGATGAGCAGAAGCAGTACACAAGTGTACAGAAGGTCAAGTGCGTGCAGAGAAGGATGAGAGATTGGAGATGGTGTGAAGGGCTTCTATCGCATAGGACAGCACCAAGAGAAAGGGCTGAATGGTCCACTAAAACCAGGTGTCACCCTACGGAGTTGGAATTCATTTCTTTAAACAGTGTAGTGCTATGAACACGTTGAAAATAAGAGAGCAGCATTATCTGAAGTGTGTTTTTGGAAGATTCCCCTGGTGGCAGTGCAAGAGTTTACTGCTCAGTGGAACTGAAGGTGAGCAGGGATGCAGAGCATCGCCATGGTCCACATGGGACAGGACGAGCGGCTTCACTTGGGAGGAAGAGAGCAAATGTGAGAGAAGCAGATGTAGCAACTCACTGCATCTGAGGAAATGGGGGAGAGGTGGACTGAACCAGGCTGGTGAATCTGTGTGACTAGGGTCTGGTGCTGAAATAACCGGAAGAGGGAAACACAGACAGAAGAGCACATGTGGGGGGAAAACAGTGAGTTTAGTTTATGATTAAAGTTTGGGATCTCATTTGGGGGTGCAAAAACTATGATATGTGATTAATAAAAGTAAGCATTTTATTCTATATACCCGTTTGTACTATGCATACTCTCATATCGTTCTGGGAAAGTTTCCCAACTCAACATTTGGCTTCAGTCACTGTAAGCCCTTGAGAGTCGTTCAGGAAATTCCATGCACTCGTGACTCTGCTTTCAAAGTGCACACCCAGGAAGAGACACACTGAGTTGGGATGGACTTGATGGCGTCAGGACTATACTATGCTAACAATAGGCCTGAAGCAGCCTAGAACTCTCTAGGGACTTGCTCTAGGAAATGCCATATGTGAGGCTAGATTACATGCGTGATACAGATCTCAGGGCTGGCTTGAAACTGGTACCCAGTAGTACAGGATAGAGTGACAAGCACTTTAAGGGGGCGGGGGAGTGGAGGGCAGGAGAGGGGATGCACTAAGAATACAGAATCAAAAAAGCCAATTGAGTCTTTAAGAACCACAGTGGATATTCTGTAATAATATGGCTTCAAATGTCATTAAGCTAAAGATTCACAAATCATCAGTAATGCCATCATGAGATGCTCGTCATTTCAAACTCAGTCCCTAAAAGGCAGGAACACATGACCTACGAATATACATAAAAGTCTATTATGATGGATGATGGATGTCAAGGAAGATTAGTCTTAAACCAAACTCTCTCTTTATTTCTTTGTCAGATATACCATATTTGACCCAGGCCACATGCCTCCTTACATTCTGTAATCTACTCTTCTGGCCTCCCCTTTTTTCCTATTCCTTTCCAATGTACGCATTTCTAACCTTCCCTTACTGCTGGACTCCTGTTTCTGTGTTGTCTGGTTTTTCTGCATGTGGCGCACCTTGCTGAAGCTGACCTCCGACTGTGCTCTGAGGCTTCTCTTCAGCGGCGCTCCCAAGGGCACCAGGGTCCTGCCAGCCTCAGCAACGCCCCTTTCCCGCTGGGGCTTTGGCAGCAGCCAAGCTGGAAGGCAGGTAGTCAGCCATGTGTACTTGAGTGCCTGTGCACTTTAATTTTTAAGAGTTGTCACCTCTAAGTTTGAAACTAATTTTAACAATTAAGGATTAGAGTCGTACTTACAGATAGATTCATTACCAATAAGTCTGTGGGACATTCTTGGTCTATCTTATGCATCAAATTTTGTAATTATCAGGGATCCAGGTATGGTGTTAAGCAATAAGATCACATTCACTAAAAGACATAGCAGGCCCTGCCTGGGTAGCTTAGTTGATTAGAGTGTTGTCCTGATATGCCAAGTTTGTGGGTTCGATCCCCAGTCAGGGCACATACAAGAGTCAACGAATGAATACATAAATGGAACAACAAAATTGATATTTATCTCTCTCCCTCTCCCTTCTCTCTCTCTAAAATCTATCAATAACATTTTTTTTAAAAGCAAAGAAACTGCCTTTGGAGACCATAATCACTAACATAAGACAATTAAAAATGTATTACAGTATACTGTGTTAAGTTCTATGTTCATACTTTGCACAGAGAGGCTGTCTCGCCTTGTTTTATGTGTCTGTGTCTGTAACTCCTCTCAGTCTATGCACTTGAAGTGACTCTATGTGGACATACAGATGGGTATAGATAAGGCATATAATGTCAGAGCCCATTTAGAAATTGTAGTCACCAATAAATTAGCTATATTAGTTACAACTGATTATGAAGACTTGATACATGAGGAAAATCCAAACATGCTATTTTCCATTTAGTATGTTTATATTGAACAAATTTATTTGCTAATGAAACATTTATCGCACTATAGCAATGACAAGAACATTATTTTCTGAGTTTATCCAGGAAAACCTAGGGGGAGTCCACCAATACTGGGTTGGGCAAAAGTAGGTTTACAGTTGTTCGTATGAAAATAATGCAATATTAATAAATAATAATAAAAGAATAAACTCTATTTTGTGTGCTGAAAGTGTAAGCCGACCTTTGCCCTGCCCTATCCTGATTGATGTAAATGAATAACATCAGTGGTGCCCCCACTGAAATGGAAATCTATATATTTCAGGGGGTCTGCCAGGTGAAAACTCATTTCATAATCATACTAAGACCTTTTTTGATGTTTTCATGCCCCTTCCCTCATTTGTGTCGAGAGAAGTTTCCTGAGGATGCGTAGGGCGTGATATTGCAAGAAATTAAATACAGAAGCAGTTTTGATGCATATTGTCTGTTAGGTAGACATAAATGATTTTTTTTCAAACATGTAAAATAATGACACTATAATTTCGTACTGCCTTTTTACTTTGGAAAATAATTATTTTTCCTAGAAATACATCATTGATCTATATGTAATAGTTTTTAACGAATTAACAAACACTGTTTCAATTTTAATTTCCAACAGGTTAAATGTTGATACATATAATGCACATCATTAAATGTGTTTTGGGGAGCTTCGTAATGTTTAAGCACATAAAGGGGCCTGGAGAACAACCCCTTTGAGAATTGCTGCCCCAAAGCGGTTAAAAGCTGTCAGAACTGTATGGAACTAGTCCTGCTTTTCTAACAAAGAAAAGATGGAAATCTGAAAGTTTGGAATAGGAAATAACAATATATACTAGAGAATTACACATAGCATTGTAGAGCAAGGAAAACTGTTTTCTCCTAAGGGCAGGAGAGAGAATGAACGGTATTTCTGCTTGGCCATCTGGAAGCGCTTCAAAGAGGAGGTGAGCTGCTGGATTCATTTGGCCCTTGGAAAATCAGTAACTATATATATTAGCTTCTATCTACTTCCTTAGGGAGCGAAACAGTGCCGACATAGCTTGAGAAGATTCCAAAACATATAGTCAAAAACAAATGGATACTCCTTTAATTTCTGTAGTCAAAAAGTAAATAAGATGTCAATGCTGACCCCTCCCCCACCCAGGCAAGGCCCCAGTGAGATGCTTTTTGATCTGAACAATAAGTCTATTGTAATTAACACAATTGCTGCATATATTCTTTTCTGGATTTATGGGCACAGATCCCATGGAGTCAAAGGTACTTCAGTGCATTCGTCAAGGGGATTTCATAGTCTGCAGCATGCGCGTACCTGGATGGAAACCTGCTTTTTACAAAGAGCTCTGCAATTTTTAAAAATTTATGTCACTTTACAATTTCATATTTCACATGAAAAGTTTTATCCTCACGAGTCTGTAATAAGAAATGTTGGAAGTTCTTTTGAAATGAGACTGAATATTGCCACATTCAGAGAAATGCTATCTGCATTAACACCATTTTTGTTTCCAGGAAGTCAATACACACAAATTGCTTTTACATGAGAGAAATTTCCTATAAAAGCCAGAATGATTTTAACATCTGAATAATGAAAATTTATATTAAATGCCATTTTGCCATTCAAATAACACTTTCAGTCCAAGCAAAAACTTGTGCTCGAAGAGCAGGTATGTTTGCAATAGCCAAAAACAGGAAGTCATCTAAATGACCATAAACAGGGGAATAGATAAAATGCACATCCATACAATGGAGTAGTACTCAGCAATTAAAAAACAAATCACCATGCAGCAAGTGGATGACTCTCAGAACTGTCATGCTGGGTGGGAAAAAAAAAGCAAATAGTACAAGCTGTATGATTTCATTTACATGAAATACTGACAAATACAAGCTGATCTTAGTGATGGAAAGCAGGTGGGTGGTTTCCGAGGGTGGCGGGAAGGAGGAGCAGAGGCAGGGACATGAAGAAGGGGCAAGAAGAATCTTGGGGAGTGCTGAAAACGTTCTGTAACCTGACTGTGGCACGGGCGAATGCCCTATCAAAACTCGTCAGACTGGACAGGTTAAGTGGAGTCCGTTTATTAGACATGAGTTCAGCCTCGACAAAGCTGACTTCTAAAATGCACTGTGATAGAAACTACCTCATTTGGTCGTCTCAGCAGTCCCGTGAGACAGAGAAAAGTGCAATGTTATTTTGTGGGCGAGGAGACTGGAGATGGGGAGGTGCATCGACGGGCCCAGAATGGGTAACGGTGAACTTGAGAAAGACAGTTGTCCCGAGTAGTGACTCTTGAACTTTTTGCTGTGCTTTTCCCTTTTTGTTATTTTTGTCAAGGGCAATATTCTTTAGAACCACATTCTATTAAACAGTAAAGGCTTGGGCCCTGGCTGGTGTGGCTCAGTGAGTTGAGTGCCAGCCTGAAAACCAAAGGGTCTCTGGTTCGATTCCCAGTCAGGGCACATGCCTGGGTTGCAGGCCAGGTCCCCTGTAGGGGACACACGAGAGGCAAGCACACATTGATGTTTCTGCCCTCTCTTTTTCCCTCCCTTCCCCTCTCTTTAAAAATGCATAAATAATTTTTAAAAAGAGTAAATGCTGGGATGCTGTGATTGGAGCAGTGTGGGTTGGAAGAGGTGCAGTGGGACAGGACCAAGGCATCTCCACAGGGTTGGAGCTCTCAGGCACAGCCTGGAAATCCTAAAGTCATACCACAAACGTGGATGCTGAGAACAGAATTCTTCCTTCAGACCTCTGTCTGTCTTTTACCAGCTGAAAGTCCATGTTTGCACATGAGGTTGAATATATTTACAGAATTAGTCACATGGAATTTTTCAGTGCTTGTGCCTCCTACTTAGCATTTTGTATGGTTTATATGTTATATATTAGCTTCATGTTAATTTACTTCTTAACAATGCAACAATATCTAGATGTCTGATAGTTTGGATACTGTCAAGAGTCCCGGGGATGAAGAAGATCCCAAGCAATAATGTTCCATGAAGCTACCTAGGCGAATTCAGGAAAGTGGGGCCAATACTAGGGGAATCACTAAGCATAAACCTGAGTCTTTGACACTTCTGTCTCATATCTCCTGAGTCACCTCAACAGACTCACCCAACTGATTCCCACTTGAGTAGCTCATCTTGTCTTTATCTCTGTGGTCACCACTGTAGTTCAGAGCAACCAACATCCTCCTGCTTTCTAAGAGCCAAGGTCTGGCCTCCATCCCCATCCAGTTTACTCCACACACGGCAGTCAAATATTCAGTCCAAAAATGCAATCTCTTCCTGTCTTTCCTCTGTGTAAAGTCCTCCTGTGGCTCTTCATTTCCTTTAGGAAAATGTCCAAAATCCTTCTCAGGATTCGCAAGGCCCTAATGAGCTAGATTCTGTTTCCCTTCTCAAGAACATCTTTTACCACAGGCAACCCTGAACGCAATCCTTCAGCTTACAAGAAACTTCTCCAGTGCCTCCAACACACAAGGTCTGGGCTTTCAAACACGCTACTCCTTCCTCTCCAGAACCCTCTCCCTCACCCCGTTCTGTCTAACTCCCATTCATACCTCACCTTGGCTCTCACTTCATTTGGAAGCCTTCCTTCCTGCCCTTCCTCTTGCTCCGGTGCTCCTCCTTGGGCCAACCTTTTCTTCCATGGTAGTGTTTATCACAGGATTATAATGAACTATTTGTGTGTGGATTATCTCCCTCAGAACTGTAAACTCCTGGACGCACACGTTTCTTGCTTTTTCACCATTTTCTCTCCAATAGCTAGCATCGTGCCTGGCAAAGAGTAAGCCCTCAATAAGTATTTGTTGAATGAACTGGCTGAACAAACCATGTTAACAAATGGCCCGAGCAGATGGCCCTAGACTGCTCGATGGCAGCAGATTAAGATAACACATTTGCCGCAGATGGGACACATTGCTTTCTTCCAAAATTAAGGCAACAGAAAGTGAGTGCCGGTTCATCTCTTCTGGCTGAATATTACATGGAATGACTGAATCTTTTTCAAAGACAAAGTGTTTTATCCCTGTAAGAAGAATATACAGAAAACCCTATCACTCTTCAAGATACTATTCTTTCGGGGGCAGGAAGGGTCTTCTGGTATTTTAATCCATAAAACACTTCCATGATTAGGTTTAAGATTTGCTATGGGTATAAGAACGCTGTCCAATGAGACCACTGCATCAAGGTTAAAGAGGAAACACACTGGTAAGCTTTAAGCATGTTAGGGTAATTGGACCCAACACGCGTAAATTGCTTTCAGATGAAAGGCTCTAAGCAATTGTTAAATTATAAACATTGAAAAAAACTCTTCTGCATCCAATCTAGAGAAGCCCAGGTTTCCATTTGTACAGCAAATTAGATTCAGGTATTTCTGTAGGTCAGCATTTTTTTTTTTTCCAGGCAAGGGAAGCTCTTTTGGCACTTGCTGCTTGTGATTCAGACATGGAAGGGATTTGGTGACGGAGGAAGCCTTTTTAGCCTTGCACTTGTCCCGCAGCAATTACATTGGAAGGGGTCCTAGACTTGTGGGGTGTGGGATGTGGGATAAATTTGGAGGAAGACCACAATATGTAAACAAAGCCTGCCAGTTTTCCAAAATACCTAACCACAAGACTTCACATTTTGGCAGCTTAGAAACGGCCAAATGTGCTTTATTCCGACAACAAATGTTATTCTCAGGGAGAATTATAAATCCCAGTTAAAGTGAGCAGCTACCAATACCCAAAGTTGAAGAAATTTTAAAATATAATCTATCTAGTAAAACTTAGCAAGCCCCATTCTGAGACAATATTGCATCAATGAAATCTTTGAAGTATGTGTGTGTTTTCAAAATCTTTTGGCTTAAAAAATCCCAGAGAAGAAGAGTTATTTCTGAAGGCAGATCATTAGCATTAAACTGCTAACTTTCTGTTGATGAAATCTTAGACTCATAACAGCATCATCAACGTAACAGTGTTCGAGAGATACGATCTTAAGATTTTTAAGTTTACAGTGTCTTAAAAGGGTTGTTTTATAGTGTTGTTGTATGGCTTTGCCTACCTAGCTCACTCTTTAAGGCATTCAGAAAGTCAAAACATAGATAGTCCATCTCAAAACATTGCTGTATTTCCCCAGAATTTCAATATTGCTGTTTGTCAGAGAAAACCACTGGTTCAGATCACAAATAGCTCCCAACTTCCGCTTTGTCCAACGTCAGCTCCAGTTTCCACCACCGTCAGCTCCCGTTTCCACGCACAGAGACTTGTGCATCCTGTCCACCTTCTGGAAGGAAGGAGCCCCAGGGGCATTCTCCCTCAGTCCCAGGTCTCCAGGCCTCCAAGGCTGATTCTTATCAAGTCTGAAGATCCAAAATAAGGCAAACAGCTTAGCTTCCTTTAGACGCTTCAGGCATTGCTTCTATCAGTTTGCAGTCAAGGGAATGGGTGAGCACGGCCTAAGGGTCTATGGTACCCTTGCTAAAATTTGAGGTTCAGAAGTGGGGTGAGGAGGGCTTGATGAACTATGAAACAAGCAGAAATGGGAGCAGTTCCGGTTACTGTCTCAGAAGGGAGTTAAAAACTGTAGATCGGAAACAGGTAGTAATAGATGTATTAAAATCCTATAGTAGTTACAGGTAAATGCTTTTTTTAAAAAAGGCACTTTCATTCACTTATTCACCTGTTTATCCAAGAAATATTTGCTGAACCACCTACTGTTCTCTGATATTAACTCTGCCTGGCACTGAGGTTGTAACAGGGAACAAGAGTGGACACTCCGCTCTCAGGGAACTTCCTGTTGGGCAGGTGAGTGGTATGTGTGCATGCGTGTAATGTATGTGTGTGTGAAGATTAAGATACAGAGTTAGGGAGATATGAAACTCAAAAATTCCAATACCCTTGTGGGGCAGGAAGCCCCAAAGATTTGAAGGGGGAAGAAAGGGCTTTTCTTTCCAGTTTCCTACCTGGAAGTTAATAGAAAATAGTCGTTCCTTTTGCATTTCCCAGCAGCCAGGACCAGGCATGCTCTCCTCTGTGAGACAATGGCTCGGAACAATGAGAAACTCTTCAGGAGTGCTGTACCAACGGAGATCTGAATCCTGGAGCACAGCAGCTGCCTCAGGGGTGACTCGGCTGTGACCCAGTTCACCTTTCAGCTGCCCAGCCTCCGGCTTCCTGCCAATTTCCCTTCCCTGAATTTTCAGTGCTCTCTCTCTACACCTTTTAGTGGTCCTGTTGAACAGAATTGGTGTCTGACATATGCCACCAAAAAAATAGGTAGCGGTAGAAGGATAAACTCTCAACAAACAGTACTGGCCTTGTTAATTAATTGCAATCACAGAAATGCTAGGAAAGAAAGATGGATTTGTGTTTTCAAATAGCAAGCAAAGGGGATGTTTGGGAAACCTAACACCATGCCACAACTAGGTTGGAGAAAAGTTCCCCAGAGAACCAAGAGAATGCCAGAAGTGACTAAAGGAGAAGACGGCGTGTCAAATCCCCAGACCCAAGGCAAACGAAGAAAGTGCTGCGCTAGCATCCAACGCGAGTCTGCCGGAAGGAACCGCAGAAAGGCCTGTGCGGGGTTCTGACACTCCTATTAGGGTAATTGTTGCTATTCGTAAGCCATCATTCAAGAAAGGGCTCAGAAAAGATTTGTTTTCCTCTCTGTACTTTGCTCAGTCCCTATATCCGAGTGCTGACAACTTTACACCTCCCCCCTCACACCGCAGGCGCCCAGTGCAAGCCCCCGGCACCTTTCCTGGACCGGCACCCTAGGTTCTTGTGTGCCACCCCGCAGATCTCTCCTTGTTTTTGCCATCCAGGGGGTCACTCTGAAATACTAGGTGGTCATGTCAATTTTCTTTCTTTAAATCCTTCTGGCCTATTCCCTCGCCCTATCACCTACGAGACAAAGTGCATGCTCCTTAACGTGCATTAAAGCCACTCATGGTTCTACTGTGGTTCTGACGGTCTCCCCAGCCTCACTCCTGCCCTCCTCAGCTGCATCTTCGCCTTCTGGCCACATCGCACTGCTTGCAATCCTCCAAACACAGGAAGGGGGTCCATTCCTTTGTACTTTTGTGTAACTCCTAAAAATTCTGGGCCTGAAATTTTCTTTCCCCCTTTCTTCCTCCCCCGCCTTCTTCTAACTAATTCTAATTCATGTGAGATGAATGAGCCCAGATGTCATTTTCCCCTTCAGAAACTTCCCTGGAACCTGGGGAAGATGAAGAGCTCCTGTAAACTTGTATCTATCTCTGTCATAGCACTCGCTGCATTTTATTGACATTATCGTTTTACGTCTTGGTCCTACCCATTGTTTTATTCAGCTTGGAATGCTTTGACAGACTGGCGCAGACGGGATGGTTGAAACAACAGACATTTGTTTCTCGCAGTTGTGGAGGCTGGAAGTCCAAGATCAAGGTGCCGGCCAGTTCAGTTCCCGGTGAAGGCGCTCTTCACAGTCTGCAGATGCTGTATCCTTACATGACAGAGACTACCTCTGTCATGTCTGTTCTTATAAGGACACTAATCCCATTCATGAGGGCTCCGAACAATGAATCAACATTCAATGACAATGTTACTACCCAGATCCCATCTCCAACCTATAAATTTGGGGATGACATAAATATTGAATTCATGATACCCAAAAAGGTTTACGTCTTATTTATTCTGATATCGTCAACAGGTAGAATAGTTCCAGCCAAAAAATAGGCTCCCAGTATATGTTGAACTAATGTACGTACATAATGTTCTCATTAAGATCAGTTACTAATGCAGGCCTTGACTGGTTTAATATAAATTCTTAATGTTTCTTCAAGAAGTATCTCTTCTACCTTACTCCTTGATATTTTCAATAACCAATAGGATCTTCCTAGAAAAGTTAAAGGAGAGAGTTGGTGAAGAAAATAGCAAGGCAAGAAAAAGAAATATGAGGGAGTAATGTTGCTGCGAAAGGGATGAGTCACAGATGGAGACATTTGCAAAATGAAGAAGGAAAGAGGAGGAAATGAGAAGGCTTAATTACGGTGCATGATTCAACCGCAGATTAGAATGCTGTATCTTGCTTCCAGTTTTCTTCAGTTCTATTTAAGCTGTACAAATATGACTTCCTGAAGTAATCTATTTCTAGTAACATATATTCAGCCCTGACACGTATAATTCCTGTCATGGGCCACATAACCTGTGAAAGACAAAAGCCAGATTCCTGGCAATGCTTGGCGTGGGAGCCCTGGTCTTAATTCCCGGGGCCCCTCAGGAAATGAGCATAGTGAAGGCTCTGGCAGAGGAGCAGGTCCCTAGCCACTCTCAGATTGGCCTCTTTTCCTTTCTGCCAACCCAATAGTCTTCTATCGTTAACTGAGGATAAAGACAGGTGAAAAAGCTGAGGGCAGAGGTTTTGATGACAGGTGGTCTTGGATTAACCCCTAGTTCTATTGCTTTCCAGTTTGTATGCCCTTGAGTGCATCGCTTAACTTCTCCAAGCTCAGTTTCCTCAGCTCAGAAGTGGGGAAATAATTGTGCCTAACTCACAGGGCTTAGGTGACAAGTACATGCTAATGTATTTGTGATGCTTTTAGCATTGTGCCAAAAACATAGTGAGTGTACTTAACAAATGATACATGCATTAATTCTTCCCAGCTTTAAGGAATCTATTTTGGCCCATGGTGACTCATTAGGTCATGTAGCATGAGGCATGTGACATCAATTGCCTCCTTCTCTGTAACCTCTGCTGTGCCTTCCAAGTAACCAAGTATGCAAGAAGCTCCATGGCCGGGCCCTGGTCATCTTCCTGGGAGACAGTGGCTCTCTTACTACAGCATCACTGCTTCTCTGGAGCGCCGCAGTAATACTGCTACTATTCTGGAAGATTCTTCTCTAAAGCACGCTAGATACATGTCATTTTTCACTTGCAACCTTTGAGAGTTTGGACATATCTATGAGTTCTGCCGCATGGCTCATGTGTAGAAGCAAGTATTTGGTCAGTGAGTAAGCCTGGCTGACTATTCAGCCTCTACAGTTTAATTAGTGTTTTGTGAATTTAACGATTCTAGAATGTCTCAAGATGTTACCTTTGCAAATGTCAAGCATGTACCATATATGTAGAACACAGGTTTCTAGAAAAAGCTTCATGTGTCAGCTAGAAACAGACTTATGTTAGCTGCATGCAGCTTGCAAAGTCCTGTGTGAGATGTCCTCAAGTGAATTGTAGACCTACCTTTTGAGGCACACCTTAAATGTCACCTCCTCTGTGAAGTCCTCCCTGACTTTTCTCAGTGCTTGCTATTTCTTCTTCTGTGTTTCCATAGCATTGTATGCATAACCCATTATAACAGTTATCATTTTACTGTTCGTCTCCTTTATAAGACATAGTTACTTGAGAATAGAGACTATTATGATTTTTGTGTCCTTAGTACTTACCTAGTAATGTTTCTGGCATGTAGTTATCTTTCAGTAATTTTTTTCCTCATAAGAATCAGCCAGAGAAGGTAATACTCGTTGTGTGCTGGCAGCTCTGCAAATCATACATACCCCCACGGAACTGCGTTCCACCTGCTGGTTCCCCTGAACCCATGGTAGATAGATTGCTCCACCCACTTTAGCTATGGAGGGTCTTCCTGAGCTCCTTTGCTGCTGTAGAAGGGGAATCCACACAGACTCTCCTAATGCACCTTAGACTGACATCTCCCAAGGTCTTGACTCCTCTGGCAAAGTCTGAGTCATGACCTCTCTGTGCCCCCCGTTGTCAGTAGGTGTCATAGAAACCTAGCAAACAGCCCAGTAGCACACTACCAACATTGGCAGGGCAAGATTCATTACATAGAAATGCTCAAAGATAGGAGCCATAGCAGGCGTGCCTGCTGCATCCTAGGGCAGTACACTGGGAATCCAGAAAGTCTAGTATCAGTGTCCAGAAGAGAAGTCTCAGACCTTTGACCTGAGTGGCTGGGAACTACCGGCTTCTCCCCTGGCACAGTCAGGGCTGAGATCCAACAGCAATGCGATGAATGGCACCTTAGCTCTGGCCCTGGTTTGCCAGTCAAGCAGTCATGGCTAGGGGAGCAAACAGTTTGGGGGCCATGTTGTGTGGTTACAACTGTATAATATGGCTGGTCACCGGCGTGGTTTGTACCTCAGCATTCATGGTTGGGGTAGCACCAGCTGCTCTCCTGGCAGGATCAGGGGGATTGACGTTGCAGCTAACATGACCTGCTAGATGTGGGTGACATTTTTTACCACTTCAGCCCTCTGTCAGGATCCATGGCCTGAATCACTCTGCTATAGTTGCTTTCATGTAGCTTTGCAGGAGGAAAGCCTATAGGCGAGTAGTACTGGGCATGTTAAAGCCTGATCTTTCAATTTACTTGATCCTTATATGGTCCTCACTCATTAGCATCCGCTAGGTCTAAGTAAAATGAATGGATCGAATTCTATCAGATTGAATTACATCTTATAGGCAAAGTCACTAACATACCTCCCTCTAAAATAAAAGTGATCCTTAGGCCCAGGAGGGCGGGAACTCTGTCTAACACCCGAAGGCATTCCTAGTGCCTGTACAGCTGCTTCTGTTGAATGAATGAAAGAATGAATCTTCAATTATGGGAATTAGACCTCATCCCTGTTTGACTTGGACATCAAAGGGGATTCGCATGGGTTTATTATTTCCTGAGAGCATAATTCCAACATAACTATAATAAGGACTAGGACTTAAAAGGGTCATCCTTTTTCTGCCGTGCCTGCCTGTGTACCCCAGCTGCCACACAGTACCCTAATGCCTACTTTCTGCCGTGCGATGAATTCCTTTAGAAAACGTAGTCGTAGATTTAGTGAGAAGTGAAGAGAGGACTGAAGGAAGAAGGTCCTTCCCCCCCAAATTTTATCACCAAACACGAAAGGGCTAATTTAAAGACACTCCCAGGGCCACTTTTCAGGTGACATATTGTAGCACCTGTGTCTCTTTGTAAAGCTGCAGGTTAGAATCACCTGGGGATCTTGTTTAAAAGAAGAGAGACACAGACAGAGAGCCTCGGATTTCAATGGCCTGGGTGAGGCCCGGCTGTCACTGTGGGCTGCAGGCACGGTGGGGAACTGCTGCTGATAACAGTGCCGCTGGAACCAATCTGCGGGCTGAAGGTTATTGCTATTTGTTTGTACAGTAAGATAAATACAGAATGAAGACTATTCAAAAGTTTTATAGCCGGTTCGTGGAGTAATTTATGCCTGTTGAATCTAATGTGATACATACATCAATGGTTGTATTTTGTCTTATGTTCTGTGTTACTTCATTTTCCTAATAATTTAATTCATTTTTATTGTGTTTAAAATAATACCGGTCCATAATGGGTTAAATATGTATTTTTTTTCAAACTGGCCCTTAGCCTTTTACCTGTATGCTCTCTCTCTCTCTCTCTCTCTCTCTCTCTCTCTCTCTCTCTCACACACACACACACACACACACACACACAATAGGAAGAGCAACAAAAAAGAAATTATTCTGCCTGTCTCAGGCAAGTCCTGATTATTTTCTGAGGGAATTTCATTCTAGGACTAGGAAAGCCTGCATGGTTAAGTACTATTTCCCTAAGGAAATCTTCCCAGGAGAATTACCTATTACTTATTAACAGTCAGCTAAATCTAGCAAGTCCTTGACCTCACAGCAGCCTAGGGCATGCTTTATTGCACCTGCTGCTAGCCCTAACCCTGATGTCAGATGTCTCAGTGTTTATAGGACATCTAGGGTAGGGCCTGGCAAAGGGAGAAGGAGAAACAAGTAGGAGAGAATGAAGGAGGGAAAGTAGAAAGAAAAAAGAAAAGGAAGGAGGGAAGGCAGGCAGGTAGGCAGGCAGGCAGGCAGGCAGGCAGGCTTCTCCTACTGATGATCACAGTGCCGTGCAAGTTAATGATGCACATCTTGTATTTCATAGCCAGAAGGTCGCATCAATCTGTATGCAGCATGTTTAGGATTCACACCTGCTCTTGTTCCACATTCACTTTCTGGTAGTTACCAGTTGTACTCCGATATCATGTTGACCTGAATAGTTGACTTAGAGAACAGGATTAGAGGAAAGTACATTGAATAGGAAACCAAGAGCCTTGATTCCAGGCTGACTTCTGCCATTGTCCAGCAGCAGGAAGAGGTGAGGAAGCTGCCAGGACTTGTGAACTCCGGTTTTTTCCTTCGGGGATTAAAGAGCATGGTCTGACCCTTTCTGAGGTTTAAGAATACTTTTTTGTTCCAAACTTTCACCTGCTTATGTTCTTTCTTAAATCTACTTAGTTTTTAAAAAAAGATTAAGATCCCATATTTACCTTTTGCTTTTGATTATTTACAATGAGGTAGAAGTGAGGAGGATTTTGTTGTTTTGTTTTCTGCAAATGATTTTAGCTTCTGGGATAAAATTTTACTTCTGGTACGTTATCAAATACGTGTAGAGTGTATAAAGACTTAGCAGAATGAGGAGTCTGAAATAAGTGGGAGCTGTATCTATTACTTCAAAAGTTAAAATATTTATTCATCTAATAAAGATGGTTTATAAATGAAAGCCAAATAACAAATGTCTGTTTTACATATTTGCTTTGCTTTATTCTTTATTCCATTCAGGAGTTGGGAGGCTACATGATGGTTGAGATTGTAGTAATCTGGATGATCCAGCTGTGGTCAAAATTTTCAATGGTTGTTGTTAATAAGAATACTTTAAAATAATGTTTTAATTAATATTTCAAAATGGTTTAAATACTAAATATTATTCCCATTGACTGGCTAACCAAATGCCCATTTGTTCTCTGTGTATTTTTCAAGGTAAAAAAAGCACAATTCTTTGACTATTCTACAGCATTTTAGCAGTAGAAAAGCTATTTTTTTCCCTGAGTAACATAGATTAGGCCTTAAAAAAAAATCTTGCAAAGGCAAAACCAGACTCTTTAAATATTATAATGAAGACTGTTCCTCTTGGTTTTTAATTCTATTCTTCAATAAAAGGAAGCAGGGCTCATTGGCAAACTGATTGATTCCATGGCTCCCCAGCCCAGGAAATATACAAAAAGAACCTGGGGTATCTTGTGGTACTGTTGATATGGAAGTGGAGTTCTTGGGGCATCACAGGGACAGCATTCCACAAGGGAGGATGAGATGTGGAGAGATTTATTTCTAGCATCAGATGCAAAATTAAAGGATTGTCCCTCCTGAGTTCCCAGTGTGCCATATCAGTCCACCCACCATGGAAAATTCAGACCAGAAATAGGCCAATGTCCACAGAGGCTGAGCCATATTATAGCTTAGTCTTTGGAGCCCGTGCAGGCTGCTGTGGGCCCCGGTTGGCTGACAGACCTGCAGGGTTGCCCGTGTTGCTGGGCGAGAGAAAGACAGAGAGACAGAGAGAGAGAAGAGCTCTGTTCCCTGGGATTGTGTTATCTCAGGCCTGGGAAGGACCGGAAGCTTTTTCAAAATAACCAATCAACTTCCCAAGCATTTATGGGCTTCTGATGAATCCACCCCCTGACCAATCAATTTCCCTTTTTCAGGCTAGACTGACAGACCTCTTCGGTCACCCCATTGGCTCCTGTTGCATATGTGCTTACCTCCTACTTTACTGCTCTCTCCCTTCCCCCTGTGGTCTGCTGGGAGCAGACTGGTGGTTCCCTGGAGAGTGTGCAAAGCTATAACTTCCTGTGAAGCAAGTAGGCTCATGCTCTCGTTTTATTATGCCTAATAATGTCTGATTCCCTTTGCTTCCTTCCTTTATTAATACCTAGCTCTCTATGCTAACAGTACCAGAAAGTAACAAAATGCTCACGTAATAAAAGGACAGATCAAAGAACCCAGAAGCCAACTTGGAAGAGCTCCCAACGGCCAAAGCTATAACAATGACATCAACAAAAAAAAATAACATATTATTTGATACAAGCCCTAAGTATAAACCAAGTATACATTTGTCCATATAAATAAATGATTAAATAGAGAAATGGAACACATTTTCCTTACAAAGGAATTCCAAAAAATATATGTAGATAATTCCTGCTCCAGGAGTTGGAACTTAATTTACCACCATTCTCACCCCGCCCCACACTGAAGTGTTGGCTGGGCTTAGTGACTCACTGATTGAATAGACTATGAAAGGGGAAAACAATAACTTTACAATGGGGAGACCTGGCAAACATTACCTTAAGCAGGTGATAAGGATTAACATCAGCAGTGACGTGGCACTTGGTGTCAGACCCTCTGACGTACTGTTATGAGAAGGGCATTCGCCTCTGTGACATTCTTCTCAAGACCCATAACCGCAGCCTGACTGTCACAAAGCCGTCAGACACACCGATGCTGAAGAACACTAACCAGTCGTCCTCAAAAGCGTCAAGGTCGTTGAAGACAAGGACAGTCTGAGCAACTGTCACAGTCAGGAGGAGCCCACAGATATGCGGAAACTAAATGTCGGTGTCCAGTATGAGATCCTGACACCGGGGAAAGGACGCTAGGGAAAAACAACTGCAGCCACACAGTGTGGAGTTTAGTTAATAATAACATACAAATACTGTTATGTATAATAACATACAAAAACGAGTGCACCACAGTAGGGTAAGATATTAACAGTGGGGGAAACTGAGTGAAGAGCCTATGAGAACTCTTTGCTCCATCTTTTCAACTGTTCTGTAGGTCTAAAACTTTCACAATAAAGTTTATTGTGATAAGCTTTTTAAAACAGTGTTACTGGATAGTTACGGAAGGACGTTTATAGCCACTTGACTGAAAACGGGCGAGAACAGGGACTGACTAACACAGGGCCTGGCTCACAGGACGTGGTCAGCTCTCTCTCTTGAACGAATGGTTATAAAATACTTATAGATCGTATAAGCTATTTGTTTGCAATTTAAAAAAAGATTTCAAAATGCTTTCACTTCAAGGCTATGATAGAAATTACTCAAAAGGAGGACTGACAATGTTTTCATTTACTGAAAGTTTCCAAAAAATATTCAAACCGGGGATAATTTAAGGGGAACGTTACCGAGAAGGTGGCACAAGCGACCAATCAGGTAGCGCCGCCCCGTCCAGCGGGATGTTGCTGTGAGGGAAAATGCAGAGGATCTGATTAAAGTAGGTGGGTCTTCTTCTGTGGCCTTTCTCACATTTCAAGTTTCTCCTTTCTCCTGCCTCTGATTGTCTTTTGTCCCTTTGCTTCTCCTGACCTGTCAGCCCCAGGCTAAGGTGGATTCACTTCCTTCTGAACCAGTCAGGCCCCTGGGGTTCTGCTCTGAGACACCTAGCTTGGGGCCGTCCCTTTGCTCATTAGCATTTTCTCTGGGGCACTCACAGGCATTGGCAAAGTACTCTGTGATTTACCCTTCTTATGTTCTCTGCGTCTAAATCCAGGGGCATCTCATCAGGTTTGTTCATTTACAAATCTAGGAAACGTTGTACAGTTCAGGGGAAAAACTTAAATTTTTATAAATAATATGACACCATAACAGTGTTATTCTCATTTAAAATACATTCAAATCAGAATTATGTAGAAAATATTCTCAACTAAGTATTTACATCTTTTTCTTTGAAATGTATGTTTTAAATCCATGTGAACGCATGTCTAATGCTGGGGGCAGGGGGCGGGTGACATTTCTGTAAAGGCCACCATAATGACAAGGTATCTTTGGACTAAAAGGCAAATCAGGCAACACCGTAGAATGTAACAGAATTTATGTGGGGTGATTTACTTACAGGAAGATTGGGCTGGAGCGGACAGATACCCTAGCAGTTTTGGGAAAATTACTCTCTGCTAACAAACCCCTGTTATAGTACCTTATTTATAGTAATAAATAGTACTATAGTACAGTAACTCAGGTGCTAATGACTGACAGGACAGAGGGACAAAGAAGGTGCTAACACCAGGGACCATACCTTCTGGTGGTCTTGGGATAGATGATTGCTTCTATTCAATACTATTACCAGTTTGGTATTACCACGCCACTCCCGCTGTTAGTAACAAAAATATTTATGGCTGCGTTTTAAGGGACACAGATAACCATCAACTAGAAAGCTGCAATATGATTGCTAAGGACAGTAAGATTCACAGCATAACACTTTAACAACGTCATAAAATCTGAGTCACAGAGACGGAGTCGGTTCACATCCACATCCACACAGTGTGCCTGGTCCTGAAAACCTGAACGCTCAGTAACCCACCAGCAGCTCCAGAATGTGGGACACAGACCAGTACAACCTGTTTCAGCCTCAGTGACACAGAGTTGCTGTTCTGTTGGTTGAGTGGCTCTATGTCCAGTATGACCATCAGGCCTGCCGCTGCTTAGCGACTCTCAGGCTTAATGATAATCAAATAAACTTAACCAATATTCCCTCCTACCCAAAGCAGTCTGTAGATTCGACACAATCCTTATCACAATTCCAATGTTGTATTTCACAGAACTAGGACAAATAATTCAAAAATTTATAAGGAACCACAAAAGGCCTCACATTGCAACAGCAATCCTGAGAAAGAGGAACAAATTTGGAGGTATCACACTGCCTAATATTATAAGGCCATAGTAACCAGAATAGCCTGGTACTGGCATAAGAACAGACAGACACACAGATCAATGGGATAGAATAGAGAGCCCAGAAATAAACCCATAGCTTTATCGTCAATTAATATTTGACAGAGGAAGCAAGCACATACAATGGGTTAAAGAGAGTTTATTCAATAAATTGTGTTGGGAAAATTAGACGGATACATACAGAAAACTGAAACTAGACCGCCCTGCTAAACTGGTCTTGATTTTCACCAGGATGTGCTTAAAATCAAAGGTTAGGGGCATTTTAGGCACTTAGGTAACCTGGACATGATTAAATATATGTATTCATGAGCATTTCTCTTTACGCTTTCCTTAGAATAAAGTTCAAATTCCATGGCACTTATCACAAAACATCTCTCTACCTCATCCCTCAGCACGGTGCCTCATGCTGTCTCCGGCTGACCCGCCAAACTGCAGACATCCAACTCTGCCGTTCTTTCATATTCTTCACGTTCTTTCCTGCTCCTGAATTTTTGGACATAGTTTCTCTGCTTCAAACAGGTTTTGTCCCTTTTTCCCTCCCCTATTCCAGCACAAGCAATGACTTCTGTTCATTCACAGGTCTCCACTGAGATGCCACTTTCTTGGGAAGTCTTCCTCACCCCCAAGCACAGATTCTGTGACTTTTCCTGTTTTCCTGTAGCAAAGCACGTCTCCCGGGCTTCTTCAAGGTGTATTCAAATGTCCTCTCACTTGTCTGGATCCACACTAGCCTGTGTGTAGTAACAGTAGGTTCTATGTCTAGGCCACAGTTGTATCTGCACCTATCACAGCATCTTGTGTCATATCGGACATCCAAGAAAGAGTTGTGGGATGCGTGATTTTTAACTATTTGTTTCCCATTGGTTCTGTATTGGCTAATAACATTTCTGGTGGGGGAAGAAAGAATGAGAGAGAGGGCAAAAAAGAGAGGAAGGAAGGAAGGAAGGGAGAGAGGAAAGAAGGAAAGAAGGACGAAAGGGTGGGTTTGGTTGTTTGTTACATATGAGATTGTTTTGCAGGTATGATGACTCCTTTTTGAAATATTAGGCCTGAATTTAATTAATTTGCACTGAAATCATTTCAGTGGAAGAATTAAGTACTGTTATTCATGGTTGCTTTTTATATATAGAAGCTTATTTCTATAACTAAATATACTGGTTGAATTGAACATAATAGACTCTCAAATACAAATGATCAGATCAATTGTGTGGATTAATTATATATGTATACACACCAGACTATTGTATCATGTCTTTGAAGAACAGACTGATATTTTTCTATTGAGGGTTCTTTTTGAAGAGTCTATTGTACATAAATGTGTACATACATATAATTTTTTACAGCTGTCCCATATTTGAAAGTAGAGCTATTTTGATTTAAAATTAGGCATCTATTCAAGACAGACAACTGTTTTTAATGGTAACAGATTTGAGGAGTTATTCTAAAGCACTATTAATGCATTATTGATGCATGACTTGGGAGAAACTATACAAGATTGTTGAAAATGTCACATCGATTTCCAAGCACAGACTTTCACAGAACACAGCACCACTTTTATTACTGATGACACATTCATCACTTGGACTTTTGAGAAGCTGTCTTTTGAGAAGATGTATGGGGCTTGGCAGTGTATTCCTGTGTATTCCTTTATTAAAGGTTTCAAAGTGGAGGGTTTAATAAGCGGTTAATAGTTCTAAAACTAGGGATAGGTCTTTGGCAATATTATGAAGTGTAATTTGTCTTGGTGCTCTTGCGTCCTTCTTTGGTGGACTGACATCCTCCCCCCACCACCCCGAGACCTCAGGACCTCTCGCTGCCCCTCTCGCCCTGCGCCTGGGGCCAGCTCCCCCTCACCGTTCTATCACGCTTTCCCAGTACACTGCCCAGTACACTGCTCTCCACGGCCCAGCTCCTTGGCATCGGGGCTGGTGCTGGAAGGAGCTGCCACTCCTGCCCCTCATTTTTTAATTTCTATAGTAAGTTGAACCAGTGACACTAACAGAGAGTGTCCAGGAGGGTCATACCTCTCTGGCTCCTGTCTCAAGAAAGTATAGAGAGACTATGGAACAAGAAAGAAACTTCTTCCTTACTGGAATCTAGGCTCTGGCAGCCCAGGCTTGTTCTCTGAAGTGTTTTCCTTTTTCTTCAGTCCTGTATTTTTTTCTAGGCTCCTTACTGCTCCTTGGACTTCAGGGCACCCATGCCTCTGTCCCTTGTCTGTCAGCTTCCCTTATCTCTGACCATAGTAGATCTTGTTATTCGTCCCTTCTGTGCTTGTCCTTCTGTTCCTGACCCATGGAATTAATCAAACACATGGATCTTTTATCTCAACCCTGGACTTGCACCTTCACTATCAGTATCTGAGCCTTTCCTTAGACTTGACACACTCCATTTCTATTCTATTTTTTTTCTGTTATGTGCATTATTGGGGTTGACTCATTGCCCTATAATCCACAGAATTCATATTAGGCCAGCTAAATCAGTGACCTGATTTTTGCAATATTTTCATGAGATATGCTTAAAGGTTAACCTCCAACACAATGCCATACAAATTTCCAGGAAATCAATGATGTTTTGCCATAAAAGAATAATTGGTATGAAAAATATTGTGTGTGTGTTTCTGGTCTGCATAAAAGGATAAAGAGCCATTGCTAGAAAGTTCATGGTTTACAGTGGAGAAAAATGTGGCTCAGAGGCAGGACCAAGGCTTGATTCCTAGTTCCTTTGCTTGAAGGCAGGGCATCGACTTATGGAAATGTGAGTGACATCGTTCCATTTTTCCTTCATCACAGGGAGCGCGTTCCTTCATGCATCAATAATGGCTCTTGGTGATGGTCACAATTGTAGCACTTTTGCCTTCATCTGTAGCTTGTTTTCTTCTATATTAAAAAAAAAATTAATGAATTGGATGTTGGTAAGTAGAAATATTTCTGTATTAAAATCTTATTTCTGTTAGCCAAGCAAATACTGTTTTAGACTGAGTCCTAACAAGTTTGACTATTTGAATCTTCTGCTCATAATAGCTTAGAAGTAACAAATAAGAAGTGGAAATAGTATAACAAATAAGCATGTTGAAATGTGGAGGCAGACAGCTAAAACTGCCTTGCTTAGGGAAAGGGGTGCAGGAAAAAATGAATAGAGATTTGGGGTCATTTTATATAAAGATGAACAAAAATCTATTACCTCTCTCAAGGGACAATGAAGCATCGAAGCATTGTAGGACAATTCAATACTGAGATTAAATTAGATTCACACTTGTTTTAGGAGACAGACGAGTTTGCGATGTATTTGAGACTGTTTCTAGCCTGTATCCTTCCTCCGCCCTGCAACCGGAGCCCCATTTCTAAGACACAAGTGTCATCTTGTCATTCCCCTGATTAGAAGCCTTCAGTGGCCCCCTCCCCTCCGCCTACAGGATAATGATCTGAACTGTTTGGCCTGGCACACACAGCGCTTCACGGTCAGACTGTAATTTATGTTCCTTAACTGGGCTCCATTGGACAGAGCCTACTACGTGCCGGTTTTAAGACCTAAAGAAGGCCCTGGGAATGAAAACCATAATGCTTACTGTTTGTCACTATTGACTCTTTCCAACTATGAGACTAAGAACTTTTTGAGCCCTATCTCATGTGTGTAAAACAGATGAATATTGGTTATTTCATTAGGTAAGGAAACTGATGCTCAAGTTAAGGTTAACTAACACATCCAAGTTTTTACAGCTCGTAAGTGTCTGAGGTCAACACCCAGCCCAGCCAGCCTGACCCCTGCCAGAGAGGCCACAGGCCTTTGCCGAGAGCCCTGGGGACACCTAGATTCACCCTCGTGTGAAAGCGTGGCCCTCCGTGCCATCCTTGTCAGTCAGAATTTCAAGAAAGAAAATATTTCAATAGGAGAGATTTACATGATTTATGTGGACTACTCAGTAAGAGTTAAAATTCCAAGAGGCGTTGGGTAAAGGGGTAACAAAATGTCTTGTCTTTTTGATGGGATAGACAGAAAACGGAGGGCCTGATCCACTTCGGGTAATTAAAGGGTGTGCGACACATCTTGAAAGTGAAGAGGTATGAATTCCAGTGCCCTGGCCAAATTCCAAACCGCATAATTATACCTTCCCCCTTCCACCTAAAACTTTTCCTCTGAGTTTCAGCTGAAAAATAAATTATTCACTTCCTCTACTAAATGTTACCACCGTGGCTTACTTTAAGACATCGTTACGCTTCTTCCGCAGACCCTGCCTCTGTTTCACTGAAGAATCAAGTTTCCCTGACAAGGTGGCCCAGAATAAAATATGCTATTTTACATACCTTCCCATACTTTCTTGGATAAATACGATAAGTATGGTTAACTTAGTCCTAGGAAGGAGGTAGATAGATAGATATTAGTCAAGTAATAGAGAAGTCAAGTAACAGAACATTATAAATATTAGATTTGTTTGAACTATTGTATGAATGCTTCACTTAACGCTACAACTCACCTCTCACACAACTGGTGGTTGTGACTTCTCGGGATGGTTGTCAACATGATGAAACAGAAGGAATTAATTTAGCTGTCACTGATCAAAATAAAGATCAAGTTCACTTGCAAATGTCTTTCTGAACTGGATTATGCTTTGGCTTTAAAGTATAATTTGAAGCCAAATATAATAAATTATAATAAAGTATAATCTGAAATTTGTGTCAATTAATTATATTAGAAGTGTTGTAACAAACAGTAATCAAAGTGGATGTCTCTTTAGTAAAACTGATGGCAACCTTTTCAGCACTCTGTAAACATGAGTAGAAATCCTAGCTAGATCTTCATAGAAATGAAGTACAGAAACAAACAAAAAAGAAATCTGTTTTTCTTCAGACATTGGTTTTGATCGTTCTTCCATTTGAGATGAACCACTAATCAAATATATGAAAATCGCATGCTTTATTGCATTAGTGAACTACTAGCATTTACTGGATAATGTCCTCAGCGCCACATGAGGTGCTCTGTGTGCCATCCTCACGGGGGACCGGGGACTCCCCCGAAGTGTCAAAGGAGGGAAATGGGCGTATGTCAACTGCCCCATTTCACTACTGGGGAAAAGGATCAAGCGATTCCAAAATTATTTCTCATGCTAAAGTAAACACATTGTGTCATGAAATGACTTAAAAGTTTAGATTAATTTTTGGATTAAACGATTGAAAGGAAGGCTGCCCTTGTCATCAAGAGGCTGCTTCGTAGATGAAGAAGGGAAACGGATGATCAGAGTAACTAAGTTAAATGACTGTTCTGTTGCCCTGGCTGGCGTAGCTCAGTGGATTGAGCGCAGGCTGCGAACTAAAGGGTCGCGGTTCGATTCCCAGTCAGGGCACATGCCTGGGTTGCAGGCCAGGTCCGTGGTGGGGGCCACGTGAGGGGCAACCATACATGGAGGTTTCCCTCCCTCTCTTTCTCCCTCCCTTTCCTTGTCTAAAAATAAATAAATAAAATCTTAAAAAAATAAAATAAATGACTGTTCTGTGAGCAACAATGGCTTTAAAACTGTGACATCAGATCTCATCGTGGGTCAAGAAGTCTCTAGGTTTTCAATTTTTTAATCTAAAATTTTAAAGTGTTTTAATCCACTTTTAGCAGAGTTTATCCTCTCAACCAAAGCACCACTCTTACTTAGGAATAATAGCTTACTCTGTAGGAAGCACAGTAAATGCTATGCCAGGAATTGAACTCCTAGTCTAGCCATTATTACGCATGTGCTTACACAGTAAGCCACACGATACTATTTCTATGGGGTCTGGGCGCAGCGTGTGTGCTGTGCGCATTTGATCCGGCCTGTGGGCATGCGCCTCCATACGCTCAAACACACTCTTTTTTTCCGAGAAGAAGAAAAAAACCAGTATGAAGCAGTTTGTAAACTGAAATTTTGATTTTTAAAAAAATCATTTCAGGATTTCATCATTTTGTTTCATTTCTTTCAGTTCAAAATTGTTTCTATATGATGTACCTTGTTAATTATTGTTTTCTTCCCAAGGTAAATTACAGCTTTGTGAAATGGTCCATGCTATTCACAAAATGCTGTGAAACTGTGAATTACAGGAGCCTTTGATGGTGATAATGAAGATCAAATAACACTGCCTTTGCAGACTGCGTTTCTCTCCAAGTGCTCGTTCCATCAATACCAGGATGACTACCCATGCATTTTTGTTCTCCCAACAAAAAATAAGATTCCTCTTTGTCTTTCCAACTTGTTAGATAACTGATATAGCTATTAGAATTTTTAAATTTATCTTTTTAGTGGAAGGATATTTATTTTATAGGTCTATACTTTGCCCAACAGACTTCTTGTTCTTGGGTGTAAGGATGACGGGTTGTACAAATACAGGGCCCAGTAGAAGGGATGCCTTCCTGAGTGTGGATGGCAGGATAATAATATGGATGTAAAATTTCTAGTTTTAATTTGAACATTTCACCTAAAATGTCAGATGGTGTGCTTAAGTGTGATATTGTTATGTTACAGAATGACATGCTTATGATTTTGTAGTAAAAGATTTTGTAATAAAAGATTTTGTGCCGGATCCTGTAGGTTGGAACATTACTGAGACAGGACTACACACCAAACAGGACTGAACACTAAAACTTTGAAAGAGAATGAACTGTTTCACTTCTTCAGCACATTCTTCTTTCTCTACTGCATCCCAGTAGCATGCACCACTGGACCCCTGAATCATTTCCAGGGCCAACCCTAGGCAATCCTGGGGAGCCCCAGAGGTCTCGGCAATCTGCCATGATGTCCCATCAGGTTGGGTCACCAGATCCAGTTCTAAGCACTTGCCATTTCTCAAGCATGATGCAAACTAACCATGCTTGTCGTTATTTACATGGTACAAGTCTTTCCCTGTAGACTGTAAACCCTGTGAAAGCCAAGACTGCAGCTTACTCAAATCTATCTCCCTAGAACCTAGCAAGAGCTCCTGGCATATACTAGTTGTTTAATTAATATGTGTTGAATGGCTACATAATCAAAAACAAGTCTTACCTTCATAGATTAGACCACTATTTTTATTTCTTTCATTCTATCTAAGAACAAGCCTACTTGCTTACAAACAGCTGGGAGTGAGAGTGGGGAGGGGAGATGCATGGAGCAAACTGAAATCTCTACAGGGGCCCGTCAGGGCTGGTCATAGTGGTCTCCCATGAGCCCTGCTACTCAGCCCAGCCCACTCACGGTAGCCATGTGGCAATGCCAAACCTGATTTTTCTTTTGATAAGACATATATTTTATATGAAATTATCATATTGGCAACATTTTGTGATTTTTTAAAATACATTTTAGGCTATAAATATGTCTACAGCCCATCTTTAATATGCACATAGTAAATTTGCAATCTCTGATCTCTCTTCTGTTCTTCCCTAGTATATATATTTGTAAAGAAATGTTTCTTGGTAGTTACTGCTTCCATTTGCCAAGATATCTAGTATTATTATTAAAATCACAGTTATAATCAAACTTTTCTATGCTTCTTTGTAGGTTATTTGGGGTTCTTTGGTTCAATATTAACTCTGTCTCTCCTCCATCAGTGAGGTTCTTCTGATGACAAAATGTTGCTACCGTGCAGCCCGGAACAGAACCATATTTTGAAGGTCTTCACAACTCTCGCAATCAGCTGGAAACAGCTGATTCCCTCTGACCCACACTGAAGGCGGCTAAAGGTGTGCACGATCCTGATTCAGCTTTAAGGTCTTTTTCTCCAAGGTTAATATATTCCCTATCATTCCACAAGTCATATCAACAAGATTATGTTTAATTTATTTATTTTTAAGATTTTATTTATTTATTTTTGGAGAGAGGGGAAGGGAGGGAAGAAGGAAGAGAAATATTGATGTGTGAGAGATATATCAATCTGTTGCCTCCCTCATGTCACCAATGGGGCACTTGGCCCGCAATCGAGGCCTGTGTCCTGACCGGGAATTGAACTGGCAACCTTTCTGTTCACAGGCTGGCACTCAATCCACTGAGCCACACCAGCCAGGGCAGATTATGTTTACTTTAGATCAAAGCCACATCGGACTTCTATTTTTGCACACATCACTCAATTTTGAGACTATTCATATGGAGTTTCGATCATTTCTATTCTACCTTCTAAACTTTCTTCTTTTCCTATGAGAAAAAGTTTGTGGTTACCCCTAATTTGTTTTGTTCTAACACTGACATAAGCATTTGGAAACCAGATCTTCCCTGGCCTTTCACAGATTGTTCATTCCTGGCATTGTTAATGAACACAAGGTCCCACGTCTACTTTCTATTAAGCCTCACTTTGGAAGGACAGGTGCGTCTCTACTCCGGTAACTCCATGAGGGGCGTCTCTGTCCTTCAGTCTGGCCCTTAAGAGAAAAATGGCCTCTTGCAGTGATCCAGGTGCTCCTGCTGGCCACAGGTAAAATAGTTACTATCAGTTTTATCCGCTTATTAGTCCCTCCCGCTTTGGCTGAGTTTTTAACCTCCTTTCCCCCATCCTCTTAAAATGATTTCTTTTATCTGTCTTTTGACATCATGTGCTACATTTTTTTGTCATTCATATCATTGTGCATCACTTAGCTTTGCTTTTGATTTCCTGAGAATTATTTGTTTTAATTCTTTGTTCTCTGATACCCAAAGATATCTGTGATGGTATTGTTGACCAAGGCCATTCTCGTCTACTTGTTTTCCTTTTATATCTGCTTTGCTTTGTCCTATCGTCTATCCTAATATGCAAATATTTTAGCCAAAAACTCTGACATACTTTCTGACTCACTTGTGGATTTAGAGACAAAAATTCTGAAATTGGACAAAATATTTTACATTTTAACAATTTAGAAGGAGCACTGATTTAAGTCAAAAACTTTGGCGCAGCAACTTAGAAGTTGCATTGTCTTTAGTAAATTAATCGCTAGGTTTGGTTTCCTTATTCACGACCTGGCAACGCCAACCGTATAATGTTTGTGGTGTGGCTGCTAGGATTAAGTGAGATGCTTGTGAAAGTACTTTCAAACCTGAAAAGTATTACACTGCGGAAATATACAGTATTGTGTAATAATGAAACTTTATTCTCTACATTTATTTCTTACTGTCTTAAAGGACAAGGTCATATACAGCTGTGAGTGTCTTGATACACAGGTGGTACATATTTAATGCCATATCTTCCCAATTAGCAACATCTTGAGAGAACAGATATATTTTGCTTTCGGCTATTGTCTTAAAATGGATTGAGATTTGGAGGGTAGGTTGTAAGAGGAATGAAGGGGGCAAGGAGATTTACCTTTTTGGGCTGCTCGTTTTAGCTTTCTCATTTTCTAGTATTAAATGTTCTGCTTTTAATGATTTCTCTTGGTTTATGTCCAGTGTTCTTGTTGTTTGGTCAGGGCCAGGTGCCAGGTTCCTGCCCATCAGGCATACCTATCCTCCTGGACTTGGGCTCCAATCCTGCCCTTACTCTACCCTGTTCTTAATCAGGAACACTCCGCCTCATAAGACGTTGTCCGACGTCCCATGGTGTACAGTCTCCATACCGTACATGTGATTCCTTGGAAAACCAGTCTCCTCCACACACCCTGGTACACGGACACTCCACCCTTCGATCTCAGCTCTTACGTTCCTGTCCCCAGGGACTCAGATTCAATCTGCCTACTTGGACCTCAGCTCCACTTGGCACTAACTGCCTCAATTCATCCCTGGCCCTTAGTAATTTTTCTTTCTTCTGAGTGGAGTTAATCACCTGCTCCTCAAACTTCCTCCCCTCTAGCCTGTGAGTTCGCAGGATGAATTTCGTTACTCACTCATCATCTTATCCCCAAAGCCTTGCCTGGATGCCTAAGCACAGAGTAATTTGATCGACATCTTGTGCCGCTAACCCCCTACCAGTAAAAGCCTTGCTTTGGAAAGGCTCCACCTGAAACCTCTGGACTTCTACTGTCCTGACTCTCCAGCTCCTAGGACGTTTGATCTACGCCTGAGCTGTTTCCAACCGGAGCGCTGACTAGTTGGCTCAGTCTGCTTCTTGCCACCTTGCCCCACATCCTGTCTCAGTTGGGTGGCCTTGTTTCTCTGCTCTTCAAACCTGGGAGTAGCTTAGAGATGGAGGTTAAACATAGTGCAGATAAAGGTAATTGAGAAAACCAGGTAATCGTGCACAAACCCTCACAGCATCAAATGTTCTCTGGGAGCTGGTCAGAATGCAGACTCTCAGGCCCACTGCAGACCTGCTGACCAAGCATCTGTATTTTCATTATATCCCAGGAAAAGTAACGTATATACAAAGTAAAATGTGAGAGGCACTGACTTAAAGCATTCACACACATACACACACTATATAATATAAATATAATAATGCATATCAAACATACTCTAAGAGATAGATTTAGATTTTGTAATAATAAATTTCATAAAATGATTACATATAAGTATGTCACATACAAATATTATATTTACATTATACATAATTATATATTGTGTTTAAGTTATTATATTTATAATTATATAAATATTGCCTTAGTTAAAATATTATATAAAATTAAATATATGAATATTAATATTTATATATTAGTCTTAGTTAAAATATTGTATAAATATTAAAATATATAAACACTAATATGACTATGTATTATATTTTTAAAACATGGTAATAATAATTTATAAAATACAAATAGATCTTAAAATGCTATAATACCAATTGGTTTATTTAATTGTCTTTATAAAACTTATAAATTACACAACGTACATGATGGTCTAAAAAGTAGCAGCAACAAAAATTAAAGGCAGTGTGGAGTAATAAAATATCAAGGAATTTGGTTTTATAAGACCTGCTTTCTAGTTATAGTTTCACTGAGCTTAAGCAAACCAACCATTTTAGGCCTCATTTATTTATTTGGAAAGCTATAACGTATAAATTATGTGAACCAGAAAATCTTGTCTTCCTCCAGCATTTGTGGTTTTTATAACTATTCTCCATGATTCCTTCAAATTCACAATATTATAGCTATATAATTACTGAGTCTTTTTTCTTATTGATTTAAACTTTTATCAATTTATTTATTGGCTTTTATCTCTCTTCTGTAACTGAGGTTTGCTCTAGCTAGGGTTCTCTTGGCTGGAAGAAATAGAGAGTAACAGGCACTACAGCAGCCCCCGCTAAGCCTGGGTGATGCCATGCAGGCGGGGGTGGGGGCACCTGCTCTGTCCGGATCAGGCCGGAAAAGGGAGTTTATTGAGAGAACATATTAGCATCGAATGCAGGCAGAGCTTAATAAAACCTCAAAGGAACCACCACTAGTTCTTTTTAAAATTGATTGAGATGTAATTGACATATCACATGTTAGTTTCAGATGCACAATATAATGACTTGATATTTGTATACATCGCAAAATGATCATCACAATAAGTCTAGCTGACATCGAGCCAGCTCCCCAGTGCCCCCGTGTCTCTCTTTCATGATGCCTTCCTTTTTCCATATAGCAATACTGTTCCCCTCTACCTAATGACTAGCTTCCTCTGCTTAATATTCATTCCTGTACAACTTTAATCTATACTAAAATGCAAACTTTGTGTTTACATCCTATCTTAACAGCCAGGATATAGATTTTAATTTCAGGGGAGCCATTTGCAGGCTGCTCTCAGATCTGAATTGGCCATGGTCGAGGTGCACAAACAAGTGAGGTTATGTATGACCAAACACGGTGATTGTGCAAAGCAGAGCCTGTGAGTCTGAACCTATCTCTTAGATGGGAGTGTGATGAAGGCAAGGTTTTGCTTCATGTCTAGTACACTGCTCTCATTATTACTCACTCTTGGCTTAGTCAGTTCAAGTTAATTCCCAGAGCAAGTTCACATACAAGTATGAAATACACGTGTAGGACTTCTCACTCTGCAGCCAAATGCTGTTAAGTGATCCCAACTTTTCACGCAGCGCCTATTCTTTCCGTGTAAAGCCCAGTTCAAGTCCTTCTCCGTCTCCAGACACTATACTTCATGGTCTGTCTCAGAGGCTTCTCAACTGTCCTTATAGAGGAGAAATGTAATATGTCAGTCTATCCCAGTTTTTCCTAATTCATTCACAAGATTTATTCCTCTACCAATACAGTGATATTACCTACTTGTTTGTATATTTAAACATCTGATTTTATAAAGTAAGAGGACTATTTTTTCCAAATATTTTGAAAAAATGCAACTGGTTTTCAACAGATAAGCTTAAAACCTCACACTTCTCAAATTATCTATGATTTTTGGTAAAATGTGTGATTTATAACATAAATATCTATGGGTAAGTGGTTAAAAAAATTCACCGCAGTTGAAACTTCTGATTTGATGGTTCTTTCTGTGTTTCAACTACACAATAAAAGCTGACAACAATTCCTGTTTCTGCTGGAGAGTTCTCTTTTGTTATGTCTCTGTTCCTGGGAAGGGGCCTGGCCCTGAGTGGGTCCGCCTAGGGCCTGCTGGTAGTGTGCGGGTTCTCGATTTTGTGCAGGGAAGACTTCACCGCGTGAGTCCAGGCGACGCTGAGGGCATGTTTATTAAAGCTGGGGACAGTGAGATAAGAAAGGCTGAGCAGAGAAAGCAGCAGGAGAGACCTAGGCTGGGATGCTTTGGCTCCCTAAAAATGTTACAGGAGAGAAATGAGCTGAGGCGGGGCTGCTGTAGTTCACTGGGAAGTCAGAGAAAAGGGGGCCTTAGAGACAGGTTCTGGGGGTGAGCCCTGGACAAGCTGCTGCTGCTCACTGCTCCCCTGGTTACAAGTCTTATTGGGACCTTTAGAGTTTAGGAGATGCATACTTGTAGGGGAAGAAGAGGGGAAGGGAAAGGTGTAGGCATACTCCCCAGAAGGATGGCGCAGTCTAGGTCCTCTGTCTTAAGAGTTTTTATCTCTCTCTTGCAGGTGGGAATCTTAGGGGAGGGTTTCAGCATAATATTCATTAGTTTTCTAGATGTGTTTTTTAGGGGTTGTGGTCTCCACTGATTGGTGGATGCCAGGGCAGGGGGTCATTGGTCATTGCAGCTGGTCCTGGCATTGCCCACCTAGTTTTGCTTCTTTTCTGGGCATGGAGCTGAAAAAACAGCTGATATCTGATGTTTCCTCTAGTGAGGTGACCTTCTGCATTGGCTGTAAATTGCTCAGCCAGTTTGTTCAGCTGTCTGTCTCATTTTCCTTATTCTACTTGTCAAAGAATATTCCTAGCTTCTTACTATCCAGCCTCATTTTTTTTTTTTTTTTTGCATAATGTGATTACTGATTCATTTCTGCCACTCACCTCAGGACTTCAATTTGCTTTGAAAATTATTTAGATGAATACAGTAGAATAAAACTTTAGCAAATACTGTTCCAATAGAGATTTCTTTCTATTACATATAGGAGACAATCCAGAAAAACACCAGCACTTTCTATAAAATAATTGACATATTTTATCTTTTGTAGTTATAAAAATCAATAACATCTATCTTCCCAGGAAATGCTTCAGGTAAATTTTCAATTTCCATTTATCAAGAAAATATGCTTTTATAGAATAAACTGGATTCTCATACCTTAAGATCAAGTAATAATTTACTGGATCTGCTGCTACTCTAAAATAATAATGAAAAAGAACCAAGGTGACTCACTGATTCACAGAAAATACCCTCTAAAAAACCTATTTCACACTCAGCTAGGTACATTCAACCTTCAGACACACACTTCATCAATCACTCAAGAGATATAAATGAGAACTTTTCATTTTTGGATGAGTATCAATATTAATATAAGTAAGTTTGTGATGCAGTTTTGTAAGCTCAAGACTATAATCCACAGGCAATTTGGAATTTTCCTGAGCTGGTAAAAATCCCCTACCACATATTGACTTCTCCATCTATCCATTTTATTCAATTAAAAATTGGTTTGCTTTATAATTAATAGTGTATCTTTTTGTATTTTCCTCTTCTTTAACCTTTCTACAACTACCATGGTCTAGGCTTTCATTACTCTCAACTAGATTATTTATCTTCTAATGAGAAAAATCCTCTACGGTCTCCTCCCTCCGTAACCCACACGACAGCATATTCTGCTGTATTGGTCCTCTTTAAAAAGGTAACTCTTCTACCAATGACTCCTACTTGTATGTCAAAAAGTCATCTTGAAATGCTAAAATTACGAAACATAACCCCTTAATTAGAAAGACTCTGAAAACTATCTAGTCCCTTCTTCCCAGAGCATATATGGTTTATTTATAAAGTATACGATTTACTTATTCTAGTAAGTGCTTTATTTATTCATTCTATAAATATTTACTGTATATCTACTATGTTTTAGACATGAGTGTAGGCTCTAAAGATATAGTGGTGAATATACAGATTATAGTTTCTTTATTGAAATTTATATTCTAGGTGAGAGAGAACAATAATCAAGGAAAGAGGAGAAATAGTCAAGTCGGGATAAGTGCCATGAGAAAGATAACACTGGTGGTGACCGAGAGGATACTTTAGATGGCATGCACAGGGAAAGTGCATCCATGACCTCGGGCTCCACAACAAACCACTGTATACCTGGTGGCTTAAAACAGCGTCAATTTATTCTCTCAGGGTTCTGGAAGCCAGAAGTTTAAAGTCAAGGTGTCAGCAGGCTTGTGCTGCCTTCAACTGCTCTAGGGGAGAATTTTCTCTGGCCTCTTCCAGCTTCTGAAGACCTAAGGCCTTCCCTGTGTTTGCATAACTCCAGTCTCTGCTTCAGCCTCTGAGTGGCCATCCCCTCTTCTTCCCAGGTCTCTCCTCTGTGTGTCTCTTCTGAAAGCACCTCTCGCGGGGTTTTAGGCTCACCTGGGTCATCTATGGCAATCTCATTTCAAGATTCTTAATTATATCTGCGAAGACCCTTTTTCAAAATAAGTCTCATTCACAGTATTCGAGATTAGGAGAGGGACCACCATTCAACCTGCTACAGAAGACTTCTATGAAGAGGTGATGTTTAACTTGAAAGCCTAAATCACAAAAAGAAACCAGACATGTAAAGATCAGGGGAAGAGATCCCTAGGAGAGAGGACAGCCAGTATGAGACCCCAAAGCAAAATGAATCTTGACATGCTTGAAGATAAAAAAAAAACAAAACAAAACAAAACCCCAGCATGGCTGAAGCTTCACAATGAGGAAAACAGATCATACCAAGTGGGTTCAGAATGCTAGGTAGATGTCATAGTATTTATTTAAAGGGTTCCCCTAACTTTACTGCAATGGTTGAGAGTACAAATTTTATGTTTTAGTGAAAAGGACTTCACGGAAGAGTTGTAAGCAGGACAATGAAGCAATTTAAGTTTCAAAAATTTCACTCTGGTTTCTGTTTAGAGAGCATATTCTAAGTAGCCAAGAGGGAAAGCAAAGAGATAAGATAGAAAGAAGTTCAAGTAAATAATTCAGGCAATGGCTAAATGGGGCCACAGGTAGCATTAGAAGGCAGAAAGGTGTATAGATGAAGATATAGTTTTGCAGATATAGTTGATAGGATTTGCTGGTTAATTGCATGCAGGAAGATGAGGGAAAGAAATGGATCAAGTATTGTTATGGTAGACAGTCTGTCTTGAGCACCAGGGAGTGTCCACCCATTGGCCAAGAAGATGAAGGGGGAGGTTCTTACACTGAGCATATGAAAGGCTAGCAAGATAATTGGAAGGTGGAAAAAGGCTCTCTGCCCTTCTGGTACCAGCCTGGGGGTGGGACCAGGGGAAGGCAGGCACATGTGATATAGAAGTTAAAATGGCACAGGAGGAGGTACTGGACCAAAGAGGCCTGTCAGTCTAGCCTGGGGAAAGAAGGGATCATTTGGGAGATGGACATACTCAAAGCATGTGAAAGTTTGGGAAGTCAATTTGCCATTTTCAGAAAGCATCTTGTCCATCCCACACCCAAGCTAATATAATTCCAGGGTAACAGAGAAACTCTCTCTCTCTCTTGCCCATGGCTCTCTCTTGGTCATGACCTGCACTCACATGGTGCACTGGCCTGTTCACTCCATGGATCATCCAGCCACGTGGCCCATGGCTTCCAGGAGGGAGCCTCTGTCTCCCTCTCTGGCCCACCTGGTGATGCACTAGTCTGTGTGTTTGTGCTCTCTCTCACCCAGGAGCACACAACCATGAGGTCCTGTCAGCTGCATGACCCATGCCTGTGTGGGCTCCGCACACAGCCTCCACAATGCAGCCTAAAATGGGCAGCAGTCAGGAACAAGCTAAGCTACCTGGACCACTTGGCAACCACCTGCAGGCTCCAAAGGACTGTAGTTTAAACTGAAGCAGGAACTCTGGACACTGGCTTTTGTCATGGTCCTCCTGGGGAGATGGACCTTGAGAAAAGGGTCCGCCATTCTCCCAGCTTGTGTGGCACCTGAAGAAAACCTCTCTCCTTTCACATCAGCCTCTGCCTCACGGGTCTGGCTTTTATGGCAACAGGCAGCCAAACCCGTTTTGTTGTTGTTGTTCAGTAACAACACCGCCTTTAGGTTTTTGGTGGACAGTGTTGCCATTCCTTGTAAGGAGACTGAGAGCAGCATGTGTGAGGGGGAAGAAAGTAAGGGTCTGGTTTTGGCATCGTCTCTGTGAAAATGTCAAATAGGTGCACGTAGGAATCTATCACTAGACTGACATGTCGGAAGTGAAGATATAACTCATACTCACCTTAGGTCTGTTTGGGAAGTCAGTTGCACTGGCGCACTTGTAATTAGAGTTTTTTAATAAGCCCAGCAAGCTCACGGCTTTCTTCAAAACCTGCGGGGACTTTGGGCCATGCTGCCCCCTGATCAATAAGCACAACAAAAAGATTTACCTAATTTATTCACCATATTGCTGAACTCCAGTTTTTGTTGAAGTAACTAGGATTCCGAGAGATTTCACAAAGGAAATACTAAAAAGTTAGAACTATAGTAATACAGTCGTCATGATTTATAAACTTCCCAAGGTATCAGACTTCTCCGGAGGGAGCAGCACTCGTTGGCATATGTCAGTGCCGGAGTATTTTTTTAAAGATTCTTTACACTCAAATCTTAAATAAATTTGTGTCTATGTGTATGTGTGTATATATGAGGAAGACCCCCACCAAACCTTGGAATTTATTTATTCTCAAATGTTTAAATTTCAGTCACCTTCAAAGTATTCTCCATTTGATGCAATACACCTATTGAGACATTTTTCCACCGCTCCAAACAATTTTTGAACTTGTCAATTTTGATACCTTTTAATGCTTCTGCCATTTTTTCACCTCTTCCACATTGGCAAAATGTTTCTCTTTAAGGAATTTTTTTCATTGGGGAAACAAAAAGAAGTCACTCAGGGACAGATCAGGTGAAGGGGGAGGGGGAGGCATGGCAGTCAGTCATGCCGTTTTGGGTCAAAAACTGCTGAACACTCAGCATGGTGTGGGGAGATGCAGTCATAAATCACCCATTATGAAATGGGCAAACACATTGGGTCTTCAAAAAAAAAAATCAGTTAAGCTGAATGCAGCCTCTCACAACAACGCCACCTGGTACACTGATACAGGTGGGTCCCTAGAACACTCACCTAGTAGGGGAAGCTTGTAGTACAAGGCACCCGCCCTCCAGAAGATAATTCTGGGTTTTTGGGGTCCCTCCTTGTATACACACACACACACACACATATACATGTAGGACATGACACTGTGGGGAGGTTGGGGACAGATAATAGAGGTGGAAGGGAAAAAAACCTCATCACTTCTTTAAATAAGAATGCCACAGTAATTATGTGAAGAGTTTACAATCTTACTTCAAGAGTAACAAATGGCTCTTAAGGTTTCCAAAAGTATGCACATAACAAACAGAAAACTCGTAGTGCAAATTATGTGTTCCGCTACACGCTCCCTCAACTGCTACTCATTTTGCCCAGTTGAACAATCCAGAAACCACTTGAAAGCTCCATGCAGAGTAGCAGTGCCGCAGCCCTTACAGAGCCGGCATGACAGCCCTTTGGCTTTACGCTCTTAGGTGAAGTGCCGTCAGCCTCCAGCAAGTGTCCGTTGACTTGACATTGAGAATGAAACTCAGTGAGTAAGCTGTTTTAGTTCTCTGACTCGGGCTGGAACGCTTCAGTTTTCCTTCTGTCTCAGTAACCAGGAGGCAAGGTACTTCCCAGAGTGGGCAAGACTGAGGAAATAAAATGCTCAAAAAGCTATGAGATGCCAGCGTGGGGAATACTTTGATGGAGAAAGAAATAGCCCTGTGCAACTTGTGACCTTGCCCAGGGTCACCCCTGCTGGGCAGCAGCTGCCGTCTTCAGATCTGCTTTGTCTCTCTGAGATATTTGGTGATAATTGGGCTTTGAACCGAAACACCTGGATTTGAATCTGGCTCTGCCCCTCAGCAACGTGTGACTTTGCAAAATTGGCTTCATTTCCCTGAATCTTAATTTTGTTTTTATCCATAAAATGTTAACCATGTCACTTACCTCACAGGGAAATAGTGAAGTGATTTAAAATATGTGTTTTTTGTCCATTATCCTTCATATTAAAATCCTCTTTTTTAAGTTCTCAGATAATTTGAGTTCCCTGACAACAGTTTTGGAACACTGGTTTAAATGGAAACTGTGGGGCATGGTCCAGGGAAAGGTGTGGGATCACAAAAGAAGATTATAAGCACCTCCCCACCTCCACAGCACCATACATACACACTCAGGGAGGATGAGATTGGAAGAACTATATGGGACCTTCAGAACAGAAAGGAGCAAAGGCCTTCTCAGAGAAAAATGTAAAGACGCCTTACCGAGGGCGGCTGGTGCGGAGTGAATCAGACCACGACCCCCTGGCGCGATGCAACCAGAGAAGGCTAGAGGAAGGTGTCCTCTTCAATTCAAAACGTATCTGTCCACAAAGTGAGCTTAACCTTGGCCCATATGTGGTCATGCATGTATGTTCTTTGGCTACTTCCTTCATGATTTTCACCCTGTCTCTCTCTCCTCCCTCCCCTCTGACAGCTGTCCGTCTGTTCCATGTATCCATTCCTCTGTTTCTACTTTGTTTGTCAGTTTATTTTTCTCATTAGATTCCACATGTAAGTTAAATCATATGGCATTTGTCTTTCTCTGAATGGCTTATTTCACTTAGCATAATAATCTCTAGGTCCATTCATGCTGTCACAAAAGGTAAGACTTCCTTCCTTTTTATGGCTACATAATATTCCATTGTATAAATATTTGAATCCTGAATCAGCTGCATTCTTTCCAGCTCGTATGCCCTATATTCCTAAAGAAGTAATGAAAGTAATAAAATTAATTCTTTATTCATTGGCCCAAGATCAAATAAACTGTATAAAATGACCATGGGATATCAGCCTAAATGTAACAGCACTGAGGTTATGCCCTTGGTACCGGGGGCTACAACCTCAATACTCTCAAAGCCACAGCTGCTTACAGCGCCTTTTTCCCGTGCGGTGTAAATTTGCATGCCTTCCCGAGGATGGTTTCTGAGATCTCACTTTCTTCTTTCCCTGATTCCCTCTCCTCTTGGGTGAAACAAGACACAGGCAGCGTCTAGCTCCTCCTGTGGTGTCATTCAGTGTCCCAATGCATGCTCCCCCCACCCCGGTTCTGACCCTGGTCCCGCATCCCAAAGTAATGAGAACATCTCTGTTTCTTTCACGTCTATTTAACTTTGATTCTGCAGAAAGAACCCGGGCTTCTAACTGGACTGGAATTTTTATCCCCTGCTGGCTGTGGCTCAGGTCGAGTTGTTCCCTTTGCTGTAAATGGATCTTCGTTGGATGGGCTCCGTTGCTCTTGCCCCAAAGACGCTCTGTGAATGGTTGTTACTTTCCTGTACTGCCACTGGTGGAGCAAATTAGAAAGAAGATGATCTACATACCCTTTGTATTCAATGTCTTTGGAGAGAACCCTCTATATGGCACGTATACAGCTCATTGTCTACAATCCTCCCAGGCACACTGCACTCCTGGTGTCTAATTTAAACCTCCTGCTGTAGCACAAGCCTCCTCCCTCCTATATAATGTGAAATAAGAAGTCTGCTTACATAATATTCTTTCATAAATGTTTATATTATATGAAAGAGTCTTTTTCAATATTCTCTTCCACCCGCAAAATCTACAAACCCTATTCCTTCAGCGTCACTTTGTAATGTAATATTTTAAAAACTTTTTAGTGAAAGTATTTCTTTTTATCTGAGGCTTCTATTAAAAGCCAAGTTCTTTTTATTAAAAGATTATCCTATGTTATGACTAAAAAAATAATAAGGTATATGAAAACATGCCTTTGTTTAAATATCAGAATGGCCACGTTTCTCTTATACAAATAATATTCTGGGACAGATTCATGATCCATCTGGAGCCAGTTTTTCTCATCTATGAAAAACTCTTGGCCATTCTATATCTCTTTCGTTCTGTCTTTGGATAAAATGTGAAATATCCATATTCATTTTTTATTAACTTAATTTTCACACATTTCAAGAAAGCATTTATCAACATGATCTTAAAATCTTGGTCTTTGCAACATTCAAATGTTGGTACAAGTGACATATGGGCTCCACAATAATCTCATTGTGGTTATCTTTTTATTACTTAAAATTAAATTTTTAAAAATCCATCTCATAATCTCTAAGCACAGGCTGACAAAACAGAAGTATCTTCTCTGAGAGGGATTGTTTTTATTTCTTTCCTTAAAAATGGAAATTTCAATGATCTGTCTAGGTCACTTCAGGGTATGTATGTGTGTGTATCATAATTCTGTTCGACACTGCAAGAGTCTTTATTTGCTCTTTTAAAATATTGACCCTAAACTTATTTTGAACTGCCTTATGTTCGCAACACACCATCAATAGTTTGACCGGCTCTAGCATTTCTGTAAACTCTGTACCCTAACACAAATCAGTCATCAAATGCAGTTTAGTCAAGGCTTCCATTGAGCCCGGTGTTCTTAGGGGTAATATGTGAAACAGTGGTAAACCTCTTGCTTTTGCTTATGTGGTACTTCTGGGAGCTGAACAGTCTGCCCTCAGGCAAATGAGTCCCCAGCCAAGGAGGGATGCACCCTCATATTCTATTAATTGATTGAAAGGGCAAATGATCTATAGGAAAAGTTGCATCATTAACTTAATTGAGGGCAAAGCCTAATTAGAGGGGAAATGGAGTAGACAGAGCCAGAGACACAGCAGGCCTTCATCTGTGATGTCAACAAACAGACCTTGTAACCAGAACCAGACAGAGACCGCAGGCCTTCATTTACATCTTCAGTTTCAATGTGAAAACAGTCCCTGTGTGTGTGTCTAGGGGAAAAGCAAAAGTTTACATACTTAGATAGAAATCAGTTCCTCCGAGGTAGGGCTGCCCAGTGGGAATCAATACGTTTTAAACAAATTAACTGAATTGTATGTATTTGAGAGAATAATCTGAAACACATTTGAACTCTAAATTTGGGGGCGGAGTCAATCCTATTTTCATTGATAGAATAGCTTTAGAAGTAAATCAACCAAATATAAAGATCCACCCCCACCCCCAACTTGAATGTAGGCAGATTAGAGTTTGGATTTATTTTGAACTTCGTTATGTTATCAACAGAACAGATACGTAGTAATTGAACACATTTTGACTGGCACACATTTATTTTATAATAAATAGCCACTCCTAAATAGATAAAAAGTTATACTGCATTACAAAAGATGAGATATTGATTCCACAGCAATGCAAGTTGGAAGTAAAGCTATCCAGCTTCCCCTGTGTTCTATCATTACGCTCTGTTTTGGCGACTTCTGGCTCCTTGGGTGTGTTCTTAGAATCAGAAGCTGCTGTTACATAAACAGCAATATTAAATTTTTGATGCTTCTTACGGGTTGATAACTTGGGGTGCAAATCTGAGCTGAAACAGGTGGTGGTGGTCAGAACATGTGCATTTTATTCTTTCAGAAAACTTTCCACGTCCAACTTGCTGTTGAGTTCATTTTTCTCTGACTGTAGCAATACAAACAAAATCTTTCACAAGAAACGCCACTTAAGAGAAATAAAGAATGCAAGCAGACATGCTTTGGCTCCAACCCCAGATGTTAAAATAAATGGTATTAATCCTCAGTTCAACTGCAGTCCTTAACTTTGCAAAAACTGGACCCCATTTCTTATTCCTCATGCTTACATAGATTTCTATGTTTAAATAAGAAAATCATGGCAATGTTAATAAATAGAAAGGGTGGCAAATGAAACATTTTAGCTGAGAAAAATTCACATATTAATTAACTAAAAATGTATTTGGCTGAGCATGCCCACTAAGTACCACATTTGAGCAATAAAAAGCAGACCTTTTATATATAAAGAAAAATCCTAATGACATTGGGCAGGAGACTAGTTAAAATTTATGCCAGTAAGAACTTAAAATTGTATTAATGTGTTATTTTATTAAAAATCTGAATCAATAATGGTATGTTCAGACTTGGTTTAGAAAGTCTTTTTCTTCTATTAATACTTTTCTGAGTATCTATACTTCTGCTTTTAAAGTTTGATTTAGGTGCAAAACCATATTAAGAGAAAGAACTAATCACAGACAAGGTTTATTCTTTGTGGTCATGTGGTCATAAAGAGTTATCTAGAAACAGCCACTAATTAGAAGAAACATGCATGCTTTATCTTCCAGAATCTTTTCTTTGTAAGTGCTAAAATCACAAATTTTATCCGAAAGTACAAAAAGAATCAGTAGCTTCTGGCTTGATGGCCAGCTGGAATCAACAATTTAATATTGCATTTTTGGTTAAATCCAGAGACAATCTCATTTTCCCTGCAGCATTTACTGAGCGATTGTTGAGAGACATTATGAAGTATAATTTTTGGAGTACTAATATCGTATTTGTTTTCTCAAATTTAAATGCAAGGAGTTACTGGGTTGTTATGTTTAGTAGCAATGTTTTCACTACAAATCCATGACAATCTTGACAGACTTAATATTTTCTCTCATCACGGCTTCGAGAGGAGAGACGGTGTGGGTCTGGGACAGCAACTCGGGCCTCTGCTAGAGTGGTCATTGTGGAGGTGCTGACTTTGGGTTCCTGTCGTGCTGTGTTTGCTTCAGGACGAACACAGCTGAAGGCCTTCTGCACCGACAAGGGCCTCGGAGAGAAATGTGAAGTCTAGGTCTTACTGTGGAACAGATTCTAATGGCGGAACTGGTAGTGACACTGGCTTGAATTGGACAAAGAACACACTACATAGGCCTTCAAATCATAGGACTCAAAATCTTCCCAGATTTCATAATCAGAGTATCCAAACTCCATTACCGGCACTATGTAGACAAGCCATACCTTAAACTATTAAAAATTAATGAACTTGTTTACTGAACAAAGGACCTCTGCCCGAGGTACAGAGGAGCCAAAACTATGGCACCGGCTTTTGAGTAAAAGGAAGCAGAACTTTATTATTCTTGGGTCCACCTACGAGGAAGGAAACAGGAGATACCACTCAAAATCTCTTTCTTCTTTCCATGGCTGGGGATGGGTTTTTAAGGGGTTGGCAGGGAACAGTTATGAGAAAGCGCTGGTAGGCAAATTTTGATTGGAGTTTGGAAACCTGGCCGTTTTATAACACTAGGATTCAGCACCAGATCTTTCTGGACAATGGACTTCTGAAAGGGTTGGGGGGGCGCAGGATTCAAGTTCTGGTCAGGTCCCCATCCCTTGGTTCAGAGGGAATGGGCGAGACTTTGGTTGTGGGTGCAGCTGGAGGACTGGGGTGGCACACAGACAGGGCCATTTCTGTAAAATAAAACTCAAGAACTGTATTAATTACCAATCTGCTTTAAGGGAGCAGAACCAGTTTTAAGCTGTCCCATGTGATTTGTGTGCTGTTTCATAATAATTCTAGTAACTTACTTACATAGTATTAAAATATGTATAATTAATATTTTAATTTTCTACCGTGCGCTTCATAGTAAGTGTTCATAATGTTTATGCTTATATCAGGTCCCCATTCTTGAATTTTAGAGAAAAAGTTTGGGGATTTTTTTTTATTATTATTATAAAGACCTAGATTTGAATCCAGGTACTATCATTCACTAGTCATGAGCTCTGAGGAAACTTTTTAAATTTTTCATATATAAAACTTCAGTGATAATAACATGTACTTGGTTGTACGATTGTAAAAGTTAATGAAAATTAAATGAGAGAGGTGGGGTGGGGTGTGGTGGTCAACATTTTATTCTAAGCACAAAGTTTGTCTCTCTTGAGTCAGGACCATTGCCCCCAGGTCCATTTAAATGACTCTTAGGAAGTGGAAAAGGGAATAAACTGATAAAAATAAAGGGAAGGTAGGGGGAGGGTGTACTCAATAGCAGATAAGAGATTTCAATGAATTCCGGGAAGATAGGAGCAGCTGAAAGCTGCTGACCAGAGAAACCGCAGAAACAAAGGGGAGGCATCCACATTCCAGAGCAAGTCTGTGAGGAAGCCTGGTGGGCGCCCATCTGCCCGCAGTAGCCCTGCGAGCTCCGAGTAGACAGCATGGAGGATGGGAGTGAAGAATGAAGCTAAAACTGGGATTAAAAGAACTTCTGCCTACCACTCACTCCGCCTCTCCAACCCCACTCCCTTATCCCTCCAGCAGGCAGAAAAACTGGAATTGCAGCCCAGCATTTGCCTCCAGGCTAAACAGGGTAGGGCTTATCACAAAAAAAGTGAACAAGCTTCCTTTTTAAACTAAGGCTTCCTGTATGCCTGAGGAGGAAATCTCTCTCCTCTCCCTGGCTTCTGAGGGCTCAGCTGAACTCTGGCTTTCTAAGCACCTAGTTAAGTGAAGTAGGCCAACTGAGCTGATGTACCTCATTTGCATCCGGAGTAGCTTTACCATTTGGGGGAGAAGCCATTGTGGAAACTAATGCATATATTGTAAAGCTACCTATATCCACCCTGGCCACCTGTCATAAAGTATGCCTTCTTTTTCAATAAGAACAGAAAACCATGGATCACGAGAACAATGTGGAGAACCAGTCATTCCAGGTATGATTTATTAGTACTTACTACATAACAAAGGACATACAATATCTTTAAATTTTCAATTTATTTAATCCTAAACCCTAAAATTTAATCTCTGTTAGGTAAGTGCTATTATAGTCACTATTTTGCAATTGGGAGACTAAGCCACATGAAAAGTTTAATCACTTGCCAAAAGCCATGCAGTTAAGAAATGATAGAGCTGAGATTGGAAGCCAGAAGTCTGCCTCCCGGGACCTACATTTTTAAGAGCTATCAAACATTCCACAGCACTTTTTTTTTTCCCCAAAAAGGAGCAAGATAAAAAAAATAGAAATAAATCAGAAGGTAGAAAAATATTTCATCTTTGTTATGTTCAAAGAAATTTGAGAGTTTATTTCATGAAACGAGGAATAGCTGCGGGGGCGGGGGAATATTGAGTTCTTAGAAGTTAAAAATGGGATTGCCAAACTTAAGAAAGAAATCAATGGTATGAAGCAAAAGTCAAGGAAATCTTGCAGAATGTAAAGCAATGCTATGAAATAAAATATTCAAAGAAATATTAAACAACATAGCGAATTGTTCCAGAAAACTCAAAATTCAATTAGCAGTAGTTCTAGAAATATAAGAAGTAGAAAATGGATAGGAGAACACTACATAAGGTTTTTAAAACAAAATTTCCCATAGTGAATATGCAACTTTAGTTTGAAAAAACCCATTGTGTTTTGAGGAAGATGAATGAAAAAAGAAGCATATCTAAAAAGTATCTGTTGTGAAATTTTTAGCACAAAGAGAAATGTTGAAAAGTTCCAGAGAAAGGGAGAAACATGTGTTTGTATTGGAAGAAGGGTCACTATATTGCAGACTAAAAAACTTTACATCAGCAATACTGGATGCTAAAAGTCTTGGACTTCCTTCCTTCAGATGCTGAGAGAAAATTTTTCTTGAGACCAGAATACAGTACCCATTCAATTATAAATTAAGGATGGCCCCTGGCTGATGTGGCTCAGTTCGTTGGAATGTCATCCCATAGACTGAAAGGTTGCAGGTTCCATACCCAGTCAAGGCACATACAAAAAGGCAACCAATTGCTGTTTCTTTCTCACAATGATGTTTCTCTCTCTCTCTCCATTCCTCTCTCACTGAAAACAATTTTTGAAGTCTTGGGTGAGGATAGAAAAAAATAAAGAACAGAAGCAAAAGGAAAATATTTTCACACTAAAATTGATGAAATAAGACATAGTGGCATAAACATATCATTTATATTTATGTGTGTAACTACTAAGAAAAGAAGGGATCAATAGCTGAAAGAACATAATTCTGAGAAGTATGGAAATAAGAAAGTATGAGTCAGAAGACTATTCATTTTATTGCATGCCATTCTGTATTCTGATTTTTTTTAACCATTTTTAATTATCAATTTAATTTTATATTCTTTATTAAAATTTCAAAGTGTATCTAAAGCACCTAGTCAATACCTAGCATAGGTAGTCATTAAATGCTGGAGACTCATTCTATACCAAGGTTCTATTCAAAAACCATAGCTCTACCAACCAGTATTGCTGTAAAAACTTGAGTGAATTATTTAATTTTCCTTTGCCTCAGTTGTGCCTGCTGTAAAATTGGAAAATATAACAATCACTTACCGATCATCTGCTTGGAATGTTTTCATCACTCAAAAAATATTAGCAATTACTAACATTATCTAAATTTCCTATTACCAAACTGACTCTGTTCTATGTGATTTTGCATCAAGTTTTCATTAGTTCACGTCTTCAAAACTATATTAAAAAAAATCTTGCCCTGGCTGGCGTAGCTCAGTGGATTGAGCGCGGGCTGGGAACCAGAGGGTCCCGGTTCAATTCCCAGTCAGGGCACATGCCTGGGTTGCGGGCCAGGTCCCCAGTGAGGACCATGTGAGAGGCAACCATACATTGCTGTTTCTCTCCCTCTCTTTCTCCCTCCCTTCCCCTCTCTCTAAAAATAAATAAATAAAATCTTTAAAAAAAAATCTTTATTAGTTATGCAGTGGAGTTGCAAACCAATTGTGAGAAGCAAGATTTTAAAATGTTAAGCATAGACCATTATTTGATGCCATTTAATTTAAAATTTGAGTGTACCTCAATAATTTAAAATTTTATGTTCATACTAATGTAGAGATTCCATATATTCATTTTATATTTCTAAAATGCAGTTATTAAACATTTTTAAATATCAAATTCACTGCATTTGCTTTATAATTTTTCTAAAGATTGTTTTATAGGATGTGACTCTTAATACATAAGAGTTGGCACAATGTGGTTTTTAAATTCCAGCCATAGGTACTTGTCAACTTTGGAAGATGTGTCATGGAGGGAAACGTTTAATTTGGATCTGCTATATCACTGCTCTAAGGGTGGGAGTTTAAATATAATGCATAAAGACATCCATGACTTTAAGCAGTTATGTATACTAGTCTGCAACAAAGAACTAGCAACCAGAAAAGTTGGATGCTGTTACTCCCTGAAGTTTCTATTTGAAATATGATTTTAAAAAATGATGAAGGTCATTACTACAGACACATCATTTTTGGGATGATGACCACATACTAGCTATAATATCTGAGTGAAATACTGCCCAGTGAAATCTGGTTGTAAGAAGATATCCTGCATGTATTTGTTTCCTGTTGCTGCTATAACAAATTACCACGAACTTAGTGATTTAAAACAACACTAATTTATTTTTATATAGTTCTGGAAATGAGAAATCTGTAATGACTTTCACTTGGCCAGAGTGAAGGCGAAGCCAAGGTCACATTCCTCTGGAAGCCTTAGGGGAGAGTCAGTTTTTTTGCTTTTCTAGAGGCCATCTGCATTCCTTGATACGTGGCCCCTCCCTCCATCTGCAAAGTACACCACTTCAGCTTCTGTAATGGGGTACAGAATACGGGTCCCCTGAAAATAGGGGAACCCCACCACCTTCCCCAAATCCTGCAAAAATGCAGAGGGGGCAGGAAATGCCCACAAAGTGATGAGTACAATGTTTAAGGCAGAGTGGCTTTCTTGAAGGGAGGAGCTGCGGAAGCTGTCCGAGGCAAAAACGGAGGACACAAACGCACCATAGGAAGAGCCAGATGTTCGCCTGTACAGGAGGTTCTGAGCTGAGCATTTGCAATTGGAGCAGGCTGAGAAACAAATGGGAAGTCTCACGAGGTCTGGAGGTCTGCCTGTAGAAGATGGTGGCAGAGATAATGCAGCTGAGGAGGACCTGCTTGGGGGGCCAACCACACAGACACACTGGAGAGCTGATGGCTGGAGTAAAGGCAGCTCCAGAGGAGAGAAACTGATGCTGTGAGAAGGACTCAGGCCAGTGCACCAGACTCAGGAGAGATGCTTGGAGCTGAATTGTGACCAGGAATGCTGAGCTAAATAAACACTTCTACATTTCTGAAGGATGTCACTCCTTTGGTATGGGGGTTCTTGGTATGAGACTTTGGAGCTTGGTGCAAGGTTTCTCCATCAGAGCTTTTGGCATTTGGACATTCTGGGCTTCTGGCCCTGCTACCCACATGGATGGAACTGCTCATGGGACCAGGAGATGGGGCGCCCACCAAATGCTTAGATCCCACAGAGGATGGGAGCCCACTCCTGGAGGCAGGGTCCCACGAAGGGACACCTGCCTCCCTGGGCTCCAGCCTCTGGGGCAGTGTAACACGGTACATGGTTCCCTGAGCCACTGCATGGAGACTGAGGATAGCACACCCCAGGTCCTGAAGGAGGGAGCTGCTGTGAGAAGATGGCAATTCTGAAACGCACAAGTGCACCTTCTGGAGAGGATGTAGATCTGTGTGCATGACCAGCTTAAGGACAGATAAGGGTATGGGAACTTCTGGGCATGGTTTTGGCTTGTAGCCTTCTTGGGGAGCAAGGGAAATTCTAGGTCTCCAGGAAAAGAAGGGCTCTGAGCAGGAGTGCTCTCAGCTCCTGCCCCCCAACCCAAGATTGAGACCTTGTTAATAAAAACCTGTTTCCTTCAACACAAATCACTGGGTCATGTAGATTCAAGGCACCAAGTGGCCAAACCCATTTTGCACAGTTACACTTCCACTGTCACATCCCTTCTCTGACACTCATCCCTCATCTCCCTCTTTTAAGAACTCTTGATTACTTTGGGCCCCGTGGATTATGCAGGATAGTCTCCCCATCTCAAGACCCTTAATTTAATTAAATCTGCAACATCCTTTTCACCATGTAAGGTCATGTATTTGCCTGCTGCAAGGATTAGGATGTCGGCATCTTTGGGAAACATTCATTCTGTCTATCACACTACAGTATGAAATTAACTTCAATAATAGTAATCCTAGGACAATTACCTTGAGAGAAATCAATAAATTTAGTCAAAATAAAAATCCCAGCGATATACATAGAACCAACCTTATGCTATGACTAACAGCAAGAAGAGAAAACACTATTTGACATATAACTATAATGTTTGATTGTCATAGTGCCTCAGGAATTCGTACTCTTAAAAAATACCTTACTTTCATGGATGCAATGTATTAATGAATATGTGGGAGGTAGGAGGAAGATGGGGAAGTTAGGGAGGGAGGGAGTTAAAGCATGACTCATTTATCAGTTTATATCAAAATGACTCATGAAGTTATAAAATGGAAACTTTGTTTTCCATTGAAATAATTGAATTTTATAAATGCAATCCAAAGTAAAAATCAAGAAAGCTGGTTTTAATAGCATATAGTGGAAAGAGGAGTTTTGGCTCCAAGTTTCATCTCTTATGTGTGACATTGAATAAGAAACCTTACCTCCCTATGCTTTATATCGGTTTCTAAAAAAGGGGGCAGTAGTATCTGCCATATAGATAAGTATAAGAATTTCATACAATCCTGTCAGTCTCATAGTGAGCAATGAATTATATATAGTCTCCTCAATCTCTAGCAATACATTAACCCTCAATATATTATATAATCATTCAAGTTCACATCTCATAAATAATCCTTCTTCAGAAAACTACATCAGACTACTCTTGTTTAGGAGTCATGGATCTGGAGAGTCATCTTTACTATTTTTTATGATGTCATTGATTCTCAACAGACATTTCTGAGGTTAATTTTAACTGATCACTCACAATAATGTAAAAGTCTGCTGTCTGATTCAGCCACAGATACAACTTTACTATATTTCTGTTTGCACTGCTTGCATCAAAATTCAGGGCTAGCTGAATTTAAATAGCTGAATGGCACAATCTTTTCCTCTCACAGGTACACTTTACCATCATTTCTAGGACTTTCTCTGACTCTAATATGTATTTCAATATAATACAATACAGTCTACCTCTAATGGAGTCCAAAGACACAATTTCTATTTTCTCTTTAAAATTTGCAGCCAAATAAGAATTTTTCTACATTCCATAATTGAAAATATCTTGGCTTATATCATTTGTTTTTGACTCAGAATCTCAACTAGATATTCAGGAAAAATAAGTTCAGAATGAAATCATAGAATTTCAGCATTTGAGTGCCCCTTGGCAGTCACTTAGTACAACCTCTCAGCAGTGTTTAAACTCTCCATGTGCTAACGGTACAAGTGAGTATCCATTTCTTAAGAAAATACGTGATAATTCAGGCCTGTTGGAGACAAAGCCTTCTGACATGTCATCTAACACACGGGAAATTGTGTGACGTTTTAGAACTCCATTACATCCAACATAGGACCTACTATCTAAATGCGTATTTCACAGCTCAGTTGTAATGTGAAGTACTTTTTTAGAAGAAACAAAAAACAAACTTGCATGTAGGATTTGACTCATTTATCTTACGATGTCTGAAATGATCCCCCATTTTATAAACCTGTAGTCCTGGAAAGCAAGCCCATAAAGTTTGGTAAAGAATCCTTAATTGGGCTGAGAACCTTACAAAAGTGCTTACCCAGGCCTAAGAGAGACTAATGAATTATCACATTTCTAGCATTTGCCATTACATCTTGAGATATATAGAGATTTTATTATCTACTGGTAATTACATTCATTTTTTTGTCCTATCACGTATGTATACTCTGCTCAGAATGTGATTAAATATTAAGATGGCTTTTTCAATATTGAAAAAATAATTAAGGCACTGAAATTTTTTCTTGGGGATTAATTAAAATGTAGTTAAGGAGGGAAATTATCAGAGATGTTTTAAAGAAATGAAGAAAGAGCACTTTTTCTAATGACTGTTCTGAGGGCGGCCAGCATCCGATGGCCCAAGGTACTTGTTAAAAATGCAACTCTGTAGACTGTCAAACCCACTAAATCAGATTAGGGGAGAAGATCAGTAACTCCTACTTTAATCAGTAAATATGATTAACAGGTGTCCTGCAGTTGGAAGTATTTGTTGTTGAGTCCCTACTACGTACCAGGCACTGTTCAGGACTGGGGATTATCAAACTATGGCTCAAAGACCAAATCCAGTTTGCTGCCTGTCTTAATCTAACCTGTAAATCAAGAATGAGTTTTACGTTTTTAAGTGGTTTTTTAAAAAAATGAAAGGAAGACTATTTCATGACACGTGAAAACCGTATGAAAGTCTCATTTGAGTGTCTGTAAATAAAGTTTTATTTTCCACTCCGCACTCATTGATTTCCCAGTTGTCTGGATGCAGTCATATTACAGACGAAGACTTGAGGAATTGCAACAGGGTCTGTTTGTGGTGGACTCGTTTTCTTCCCGCTGCTGCCAAGCACAGTGCAAATAACAGTGATACAGTCAACAGCATTTCAAGTGTCATGCATATCACTGTACTGCAGCATTCTAATTTTTTTAGTACCAGCATAAATTTGTCACATCAAAACAAGAAAATAAAATAAAAGTGGACTTTGTCACTTTTAAGACACTGTTGAGTGTGGATTATTTAGTTATGACATTAGATGGAAAAGCATTGTGGTTATTATGGAAAGACAATGTAGCTGTGCCAGAAGAATACAATATACCCCTGGCAGGGTAGCTCAGTTGATGAGAGTGTTGTCTGATATGCCTAAGTTGTGGGTTCGATTCCTGGTCAGGGCACATACAGGAATCAACCAATGAATACATGAGTTAGTAGAACAACAAATCAGTCTTTCTCTCTCTGTCTCCCCCCCCTTCTCCTCTCTCCTAAAAAAAACAATAAATAAAAAATTATTTTTAATTTAAAAGAATACAATATGAGTATACTTGAACAGAACATTACCAAACTAAGCACTCATCAGAGCATTTCCAACTTGCAGGAGAGCAAAAGTCAGAAAAATTAGGAAAATTAAAACAAAATATCTCATATTAGCAGGGTTTTGTTTTTTTTTTTTCCACAAAATAAAAAAATTAATATGGGTCTCAACCAAAAAAGTTTTATTAGTTAGCCATTCAAGGAAAACCTATGTAATTGAATTGCGTTTGACATAGTAGCCAAAGAAATGTGTTAGGAGAAGAAAAAACTTATTTAAGAATGATAGACTATTGGTGAGGATACTTAGTCAAATTTGTAAAACTTTGAGAGCAGCATCAATAGGCAAGTGAAATACAAAGCAAATTATTTTGAATAATTTTCCTTGTTTCTTGATGAATGGACAGGTGTTGAAGATGCTGCTCAGCTGTTGCTTATTTGAGAAGGCAATGCTGAGTTTGACTGAGAAAAATGACCTCTGTAAAGAGTGTGCATGTAATAAGTGTACAGGCATGAATAGTTTCAAAGATGTTGAAGTAAACACTAGTTCAGTACAACCTGAAGCGGAATCTGCTAAGACATCTGAACACAAGTGGTAAAAATGTGAATGGAGCAGAAAATATTTAAAGAGTTTGTGAAAACATCAAGTGTTCTAAAGTCTAGGATTACACTATATTTATCAACAGGGCTTTGCAAAAAATATAATAATCTACCACTTGCTTTTGAACCAGTAGTATCAACAGCAAACTTCATTTGTTCTTGTAGACTAACCATTGTCAGTTCTATAAATTTGTGTCACAAATAGCGGCTAAACATTATGACTTGCCCTACCACACAGGAGGCTACGTGGTGAGAAAGTTTTTTGTGATTTTCCTTAAAGCTCAGAGACAAGATTAAAAGGTTTCTGAACAAGAATTACCCTCAGTCACTATTTTCAAACACTGAATGGCGTCGGAAGCTAGCTTTTGCTGTAGACTCCATGTCTTTTTCTTCTAAACTCAACCTACGATTATGAAGTTGGACAGCACTATTTGAGAAACGTATACTGCGATAAAGTAATTTCAACAAAAGTTAACATTGTTAAAACCACAAGTAACGTCAAGCTATTTATATACTTAGCATTCTGTCAAAGGCTAAAATAAGGAGTGTTATTTCCACTCCAACACAAATATGTAGTACATATACCTTCTGACCTCCAGTAACATTTCTCAAACATGATACAAGTATGAAGTAATTTTCCATATTTCAAAAATACATTTAAATATTCAATTAAGAAGGTTCTAACACTCAACTGAAAGTAAATAACCTACAATGTAATGACATGCTAAAATGCAAGTATCAAGAGAAAAATCTAATAGAATTCTATAAATGCATTCCAAATGATGAATATCCTTAATTAAAGTCAGATGCTAATGGATATGTATCTGCTTGAAAGGCTATTTTCAAAGATGAAATATGTAAAATCTCATCCACATCTGACAAACTAGTATTAACAGATAAACATTTACAATCAGGTCAAATGATAGAGAAATAATTTTGAACTAATGTTGAACCCCATTTAAGTGGAATGTTATCACCCAAAGAAAGAGTTGTATACTTCTTATTAGTAGACCTGCATAACAAAAGTTGTAATTTTTTATTATTATTATTATTTTAAATTTATCAATACAAAATTTGTAGAAAATTCTATTCCTTTAAAAATATTCTTGATTTTGCCTCTTTTCTCAGAAACCCTAAAATATTTATTACATGACTCTTTGCAGAAAAAAATGTTTTACCTCTTCTCTGAATCCCAACCGATTGCAATCTCTTTAGGGGAAAGGACGGAACCCTAGACATTTTTACTTCTGTTTCAGTGACCAGAACAATTTTGGGTACTCAATGAACGATAACAATATCTTGGAATTATACAGAGCCATTCAGAGAGTTGAAAAAGGGCTCTTTCGATTGTTATGACAATGATGATTATTATGATTTTAATATCATGTTATGATATCTTTAATATTCTTTTGGAAATAAATTTAAGATAGATAATTAATCAAAGCATTACAAGCAATTCAATCAAATTAATTCTGCCAACTTTTCCATAGAGAATCAGTCAACACAAGCAATACAGAGATGGTTTACAGACTCTAATTTTGTTTGTTTTATACAAAGGAAAATTATTTCCGTCAAACATAACTTGAACTTTGCACTTTAAAGAAGCTTAGTTTGTGAAATATGTTTGTATTTCTAATGGAAAATCGTATTGCAAACATAAAAGTAATCAAGTCACATTGAGAAAATGTCATTTCTACACATTAAATTTACATAACTGATCAAGCACAATGAAGATGTTTGAATTACTTGTAAATTATTCTTTTTCTTCCTCTATCTTACCTATTTACCTGTTCAACTATTTTATAACTTTCTCCCTATTCATCCCTACTTCCACTGCCTTTTTTCCTCATTTTTCCCAGGAACTGGTCCCTGAATCATTGATTGTACTAATAAGCATTCATTAAATGTTGATGACCAAATCAGAACTGGGTCACCATTGGAACACAATTATTGGGCTGGGCTCCCTCACCTCATTACTCTCCTCTGTCCCTATGACATCTGTTTTAGCAATATTTTTTGGTAGCTCTTTTTACTTTTGTTCAAAAGTAAAAATGAACAAATGGGACTACATTCTAATTTTTTTCATACTCATAATAGACTTTGCTGTTAAAAGCCTGTAGTTTTTTTTTTTTAATTTGTTTTATTTATTTATTTATTTTTTTTTAGAGAGAGGGGAAGGGAGGGAGAAAGAGAGGGAGAGAAACAGCAATGTATGGTTGCCTCTCACAAGGCCCCCACTGGGGACCTGGCCCGCAACCCAGGCATGTGCCTTGACTGGGAATCGAACTGGGACCCTTCGGTTCCCAGCCTGCGCTCAATCCACTGAGCTACACCAGCCAGGGCTAAAAGCCTGTAGTTTTTATATGTTTTTAAGACTGGATTTCTAAATCTGAGAAAAGCTCTTAAATACAGCGGTTATATTCTTGAACATAGTAATATCAGGAAACAAGAGTACTTGATTGTATTTTGAAGATTTAGACTAGCACATATTTGAGAAGTCTTCTTTTAGATAGCTCACAATATTTGTATTACTTTTATCTGAAGAAGAAAATTGTATTTAAGGTGTTACCAAATCTGCTTAAAATGTACAAAAATACCAAGTATTCCAGAAAATGTTTAGCTGGATTTCTACAGAAAAATATTGAGTTTTCAGCTTCTGTGATGATTTGCATATTACATTTATTTTAAATTATGTTCTTACTGAAATGGAAATGAGTTTAATAATTTGTGTGTGTGCACTTTATTTACCATTCCCAGTTTCAACCACTGAACTAAATCAAGTCATCAAAAACTGATTTCAACCCTGATTGGTGTGGCTCAGGGGGTTGGGTGTCCTTCCACAAACCGGGGGAATCACTGGTTTGCTTCCAGTCAGGGCACATGCCTGGGTTTCAGGCTGAGTCCCCGGCTGGGGGTGTGTAAGAGGAGGCCAATTCTTGTTTCTCTTGCACGTCCACGTTTCACTCCTTTTTCTCCCTCCCTTTCCCTCTCTCTAAAAATAAATTTTAAAAAATTGGTTTCATATTTTTTTGGAGCAAGAACTACAGAACTTGTATATGATGAAAAGGTTTTAAACTACTGTTAAGAAGAAAAAGTTGTCTGGTTTATTTTTAAGTGTGCACTCACACACACACACAAAGTAGTAGAGTTGAAAGGAGAGAAAAAAGAGTAAAAGTTCATTGGAACCCGATGATTTATAGGGAAAGGCTCATCGAGCTCACATAAAAACCGAAGGGGGGAAGTGGTCGGACATTGGGTCAAATCTCCATTCACATGTTGTATAATAAAAGGCTGACTGTAGCCTTTCAGCCTTGCTTCTAGTCATAGACAATGGCAATTGCAGAGCAAGACTAATAACAGGATTTAGCATAAATCCACCACAGGAAGTGAACAGTTGTACTGGCAAATAATTAGCCAGGAAACATTTTATAGCAGCGTCAGGGTGCGTCCACGAGCTTTCACACTCTCAATGCATTTGTGATCGTGAAGACATAATTAGTTCTCAGTGATTGTAATTTTTGTGTGTGTTTGTTGTAGGATAGTTCTTTTTCCCCTCCTTCCTTTTCACAAGCAGGCCTTATTTTTCCTGTCCTAATTTAGCAGCCCCAGTGAGGGTTTTGAAGTCTCAAGGGACGGGTTTAGAATGTTCTCTTTTCCTCCTGCTGATGCTTTTTTTATTGCAAGGTGGATGGTGTTTATTTTGCACGCCTAACAAGTGAGTTCAAAGCAACACATTGCTCTTGAACTCCTGCCAGATTCCCGAAGCTGAAAGCCCCCCTGCTTGGTAGAGCCGACCTGTACTATCAAAGCCTGACTAATTTGCAAAGGAATGTCAAAATGACTGGTGCACCGCATTTCCACCACCCGCTTCATTTGACACTTAAAGGAAAGCTAAGTGGGAGTGTAAAAGGAAGGAAATTCATTCAAGGCAGCACACCCTATAATGTGAATTAAGTTCACAAGAAAATAGGAGCTTTTGGCTGAGTACTCCCCATGTTCATCCTCTTTGCTTTTTCTTTTTGCTCCTGTGTGCTAATAAACATTATGTTTCTGTTCTGGTGTCATCCATATTAAGAATAAATGCTGTCATTAGATTTGGCTCTGCAATTCTTTGTGCCAAAGTGTCCCCGTGAGTCTGCTGCATCTGATTTGGTCACGCCAGTTAAAGAGTGGCCCCATGAAGACAAAGACTTGGTCCAAGCCAATATTTTTCCCTTTTCAACATTTAAAAAAAGTTATTTCAATCAGAACAAGCATATCTGTGTTTATGAACAAATACAAACTGTTGTTGGAGGAGGCAAGTCTGATAAAACAACAAGTCCTGGACTGGACTTTCGAAAGTAAAATTCAGAAATAATGTTTGGGAATTTGATTCAGCTCACATAAGAAGTACTCATATTAATTAATGGTAACGCAAAGGTCTCAGAGTCAGTAGAATCAAACATAAGACTTTGATTTGATTTCATCTCTATGCTCTGATCACATTCTATAATCTCAAAGTTTATTTAAAACTCATATTGAAAATATGACATTGACTTATTCTCCCCAAGTAAGATCATCTACAAGTTATTTCCCAAGACATTGACCCTGAAACTTCATTCGTATTTCTGATTGTTTTCCCAGAGAGTTCACATGATTTATATCAATTGCCATCCTCATCCCCTAAAAAAACAGTCATCTCACCTTCAAGGATGGAGTTTTTACCATGCATTTCTCTACTGCTACCCTTTTCCTAAACTGAACTCCATTTCTCCATATATTTTGGGTCATTAAAAGTGTTCTTTCTCTCTCTTATCAGAATATGAGGTCATTTGAAGGTAAAGATTCTGGCAATGCCTCAGTTGCTTGGAAGTGAGTTCCTGAGATATGGGTAGGCTGTAGTTGTCTTAAAAAGTGAGTTTACGTCATACTGAGTTCATGTCAAACTGAGAGCCATGCTGAAGTGGCTGGAGTTAGACAGACCCAGATTTGGACTACAACTGAAGAACCAACTGGTTATAACGCCAAGACTAACCAATGAACTTTTGGAACACTGAGCTTCCTCCTGTACACAACGCAGCTAATAACAACACCTACCTTGTGGTTTATTTTGCTCAGTACCATGCATGTCAAACTGTAAGTACTCAATAAATGTTAGCTATTGCAAAATCATAGCATTTTGGAAACAACATGCTTCAAGAATCAGGAAGTTCCTAAAATGGGCTTTTAAAGATAGAAAACACCTTATCTATGGACCAGGAATCTAGATGTAAACCAGGATCCAGGTTTCGCATGACAAAATCTTCAGCTTTGTCTCAGCAATGCTCTTGATCTTCTTTTGTCATCAGGCTGGTTTCCATCATGGTGGCAAAGCTGGGAAAACCCTCTCTCTTGGTCACATCCAGCATAAGTGATAAGAAAGAAAAGTCCTTTCTTAACCATGAGATGACACTCTCTAAACTACGACTGACACATCTTAAGCTCTGTGCCCATTAAATGTGACACAATGGCCGACGTTATTTACTCTAATTATTGTAAGCTTAGTTTCCTGGGCCACTTTCTAGCAAGAGGGAAGAGACTTCCATGACTGCCGTGTGCCAGCGAGGATCACACCCGGGAGCTGAAGATGTGGGCCATCTTCCCCCAAGTCATATGGGCTGGAGGCAGAGGGTTGTTGAATAGAAACCCTTGGGATTCTGTTAGAAAATTCAAAAAGAATGATGAGGTCTATCAGGGTCCCAAAAGGACAGATATGGTATATGCTCAAACAGCAATTTAATAAAGATCTAATTAAAAGATATAAGGTAAATGCAGAGTGTTTCTTTTAGTTAGCAGCAGCCAGGAGCTTGTTCCCATCCCTGATCTGAAAGGAGGAGGGAAAGACATAGTAATGGAACCCAGAAAAGCAAAGACTGTGGGAATAGGCCTGCCGGTAGGAGTGTGACTGTTACCAAAATTGTATGTGTGTGCACATATACAAGCTTATTTTATACTATATATTTGATCCTTGTAAAGAGTGCCCTGAAATAATTAGGAAAAAATTTTTTCTATTCAGTTTATGAAGAATAGAAAGTATCTAATGCTTTTCTAAGAGACTTTTATTTCAAGAATTGGTTAGTGTTATTTAAAATCACCAGTTACAACTTTTAAAGTTCACATATGTGAATAGCTCATCTTTACTATGCAGGATAAAGTGTGATCTCATTGTGGATATCAGGTCAAGTATAATTTGGTGGTCTCACACCAATTAACTTTGATTGGCCCAGGTTTACTCATTGATAAGAGTTGTATGTACAGTTGTTCTTTTCCCAGCCGCTTCCTTCTTTTACCCCTGCTTTTTCCTTTAAACCATTTTGGGAGCTATTTCTCTTCAGATTTTTGGGAAAGAATTAACATTTCTATATACACTTCTAATAATCACATCCTGATTTAAATTGCTCTCCTCACAGAAATCAAATACCTAACTTGCTGAGTTTTTTTCTTACCTTCATCCACAGAACTTTATTGAATTTACTTTTGCCATATTCAATTTTGTAAACAATTATTGGATGAGTTTTAAGTGCCAGCAACGGGATAGCAAGATGAAAGGCAATGCAATTATCTTCGAAGGGCTAAGAAACGTGAACAAACGTGAATGTGCAGATGCTCACGCACATGCGCATATGCGCGCGTATGTGCGCGCGCACACACAGCTGAGTTGGAAATGGAACGATATTCACGAGTCAGAGAAAAGTTCACAACACAAAATGCCATTGGAATGGTGCTCGAAGGGTGAGTAGTAGCTCCCCAAGCAACAAGGTGAAGCGGGACATTTTAATGAGTGCTAAGAGGTTAAGCAAGGATGCAGAAGCACAAAAATATACGATGTGTGTGGGAAATGGTGGTAAGTTTTGTGGCGACTTGGGCACATGTGAGGTGAACCGCTGTTGTATTTCATATTACAAAGTGGGGCTTATACACTGTGAGCAGTGAAGAGACATGGCCAGTCTTAATCACAAAATCAACTTATCACAGATAAGATTTTTGTTAGGAAAGGAAATTCTGGTGGCGCTAGAGGAGGAAACTCAGGGAGAGAGAGTTGTCAGGAAACTCTGAGAAAGAGGGTCATGGCCAGAGTCAGAATCCTGGCATGCAATCATCTACTAAATGGGACCCATCTAAAAGATGCCTCTCGGTGAACACACAGGTTGGATGAGCAAAGCTAAGGGAGAAGGTGAGAGTGGCCCTGCTGTCTCACTCCGTTAATTCCTGCTTCCTAAGAGATGTCCTCCCCTCATGGGGTCAGCTGTCACATACCTGTTTATGTCTCTTAGACTTGAGTCTTCAGATGGACACGTATTGTACGGTGTCTGCCTGTTATAGCCACCTGACTGTCTGTCCCAGAAGCACTTCAGTATCAACAGTTCGGATTAAAGCACAAGCTGTCAACTTTTCTACGTGCATTTCTCGGCTGTACTGTGCTGAAAAGGTGGCACTTCCTTGGAGTCATTTGTGAGTCCTTTCGTTTATCTCCTGTCCTCCACTTAATCAGCAAGTCTGGTTGATTTTTAGCCTCTTTTTTTCAAATCTGTCTTTGTTTTCTGTCATTATCCTCACAACCTCTGAGCATCCATTTCTTCAAACACTACTCCTACCTTTTTTTATTTCACCCCATGTATCAAAAACCCCTGTCAAGTTTATCTCCTAGATATTCTATTTAAATCCTACCTGGTTCAAGCCATCATCATTTCTCAGTCATACTGTTTTATTGCTTTGTAATCTCCTCACCAGGTCACTTCCTCAACAGTTTTCACCAGGCCTGTTAAGGCCTCCATAGCTGGCTTCTCTGCTTCCCCTTCAGTCCACCTTTCACCCCTCCTCCAACAAAGCCAATTAAAACACCTCTGCTCACACCCTTTCACTATCTCTCTGTGACCCACCCCTAGAAAGCCTACATCTTTAGCTTCCACCTTCTCCTACTGCCAATGCCCACCCACTCCTGGTTTCACCAAGAACTTTCTAATTGTATACATTAACATAACCATAAATACAAGTTACCCAAATCAAGGCTATTTAGTCATTTCCTGTTCTTTTATGCACAACTGTGGTTCTTCACTGCCTCTAATTATTAAATTAGAATATATTACAGCATTCTCTAAAAAGCACACAGTACTCAAGTACTCTTGGTTAATAACTACAAATGTAGCTCTCCGACTCTGTCTTTAAGATATTTAAACTTTAATAACATTTCCACAATTGAATTATAGAACAGTTACTATGTCTCATGCTAATCTATTTTATTGTCAACCCTGAAAAATAATAACAATGATGATGATGATGATGATGATAGCTTCTGTTGACGTAAGAAATGTCCAAACCTCTAGAGAATTTTATGAATTTATTTGAGCCAAACTGATGACAATTGCCAATTTACCAGGAAGCAAAATCTCAAGGGATTGAGAAATGCTCTGGAGAATGGCAGGTTTGCAGCTTATTTTATACAGCAGAATTAAACAAGGAGACAGAAGGAACATTACATAAAATTCATTAGTGGTAGCTTAAGGAGGCAGGAGACAGCAAAGTGAGGAGATCTCTGGGATTGGATAAAAAGGCAAAATAGAGAAACGCATATTTTTATTACATTGTGGGCACAGGACAGTTCATGGTTAACATTTACAGCGTGTAGAGATGGTGTTCAGAGAACCACGTACAAAGGACAGGTTTTCTGGTCCCCTGCTCTGCAGCCCACCATTGTGCCTGAGGGGTCTGGGAAAAACGACTGACATTTCAAAGGTACGCTGTCTTAGAGGCAAAAAACTCCATAGACAGGCTCACTAAAGGTAAAAATGGGTATTTGTTGAGGAAGATACAGGCCTAGGATGTGACAATCTGCGATGACCCATTTTAGTTAGGGATGTTTCTGTGTAGACCGTCCTATGTGGTTACTCTTGGTCTCTGAGTCTGTAGGGCCCACCACAAAGGCCTCCCCTAAGCCTGTCTATGTGGCCCCTTTTTTTATCTGCACTACCATGCATTTAAGACCTGCAATGCTCCAGATGTTGGTAGATTACTTCATCGACAGTATCTCAACAGTTCTCAAAATACGTATCACTGTTTCCATTTTACAGATGAGTAGACTAACTCCCAATGAGACTCTGGTCATTCCATACCACAGTAATACTAAAGTGAACATCAACCCCAAATATCTCTTATTCTAAGTCTCATTATCTTGCCATCATGAGACGCTACTTCATAAACATTTTTAAAATGTACAAATACATTAATTATAATAACAAAGTATAAAAACTTTTCTTTAATTCTATGCTTACGTTCATGTCCTGGCTGGTGTAGCTCTGTGGATTCAGCACAGGCTGCGAACCAAAGGGTTGCTGGTTTGATTCCCAGTCAGGGCACATGCCTGGATTGCAGGCCAGGTCCCCAGTGGGGGCCACGTGAGAGGCAACTACACATTGAAGTTTCTCTCCCTCTCTTTCTCCCTCCCTTCACTTCTGTCTAAAAATAAATAAATAAAATCTTAAAAAAAAATTCATGCTTTATTTTCACCTATTTTGTGTGAAACATTTGGCCAATGCTTAAACATTGACAGTAATGTTCCAGGGATAGTAACCTATATCTATCACTTTGCACTTCGCAGTAGAAATTTCCACTTATAAATTAATTAATTAAATTATAAATATAAAAAAGCATTCTTAAACATACCTGAGCATCTGCTGGTGCCACGCCTCAGGTAAGCCTCAGACGTTAAAATCTTTCTCAGGGAAGACTTTGTCAACTTCCCTCCCCATTGGGTTAGACTACCTCCTGTACAATATTGTAACAGTTTTCTTCCTTCATACCATTTTTAACAATTATAATTTCATAATTTTTTCTATAATTGTTTCTTTAGGAATATTTCCCACAGAGAAATTAAGAAACCCACAAGAGGAGAGGAAACTGGTCCACTGGCTTCACATGGTCTCCTATCATCCAGCCCTTTGCCTGGCACAGTACACGTGCTTTGCATCTATCAGATGAATGAATGCACACGTGTACAAGAATGGCAAGAAATAGAGGTATATGGAAATACTTTCAGTGTTAGGAATCATTGCATATGGGTCACAGGAACTGAGGGTTGGAAGCTGTTTAGAGAGTTAAAAATCCCACTCCACAGGACCAGAGGTCCCATGCTAAGGTGTCATAAACAATCTTAGCAGGAAGAACAAGGACCAACAGTGTGTTGACTGTAACAGTCTTATGATGGAAAATAATATATGATCAATTTGATGGTTGTAAGCTCCTAGTTGCACGAGCTTTTGTTAATTGCTTGCCTGAACAATTTAGAAAATTTTTCTGATAATTACCAAATATTTTTAACTTAATGATTTGCAAACAAAAACTTTAACCGCATTGAAGCTCTTGCTAAGAAAACACTCATTTTGTTCTTTCATACAACTTTTTCAAATCTTTGCATGCCTGAGATAGAGGGCCTTTGCAGTCCCAACTCTCCATCTGACAGTGCCTGATTTGGCTGATGTACAAGGTGAAACTAGAGAAGAGAGTGTGATCAAAACATCGTATAGGAGGCACCATATTCTTTATCTCAGTGGTGCCCTAGTTCAATGTGCGGCTGATGGGAATGGTAGGTGTGCAGCTGGACTCTCTATCCTTGCTTGAAAAACAAGTCAATCATGAACGGAAAAAATCTACTGGAATCCAGTAACTTAATTTTTTAACTTGAACATTTTTATCATAATGTAGGCACCAATAATTATAGCAAAAACTTGTGAAGAGCATGGGATTCTCATGTGGAAAATGTACTGTCACATCCAAAGCCACCAAATTATCTGTATGATCTACAGTGAGTCAGTGGATTCCCAGGGTATCAGCTGATTTATCTTTTTATTGTCTGATTGCCTGTTGGTATTCATACCCATATGTAGTCCCATCGCAGACTGTGCCAGGGTAGGTTTCTGTGACCAGCAGCGTACAACAGAAGTAATGGTATGTCTGTCACCTCTGATATTAGGTTATAAAAAAAGACTATGGCCTCTGTCTTGGTTGAGGATTTTGTCTCCCTCTGTCTTTATTGCGCTGTCTTCTTTGTTGCCCTCCTCCCCTTCCCTTAACTCCTCCTGTTGCTTCTTCTCCTTCTTCCTCTCTCTCTCTTTTTCTCTCTCCTCTCATCTGAAATGAGCCAGTTGTCATTAATGTTGAATCAGCCTACGATGAGGCTCATATGGCAAGAAACTGAAGTCTCTGGCCAACAGACGTGAAAAAGCAAAGCCTTCTAATAACGATATTGGATCTAGTTTCAATGGACTTGGAACTAAATCCTGCAACCCCATCTAGTAGTCAGGTCTTAAGATGACCACAGCCCTAGCTGATGTCTTAATGGTAACCTCTAGAGAGACCCTGAGCCAGAACCAACCAGGTAAGCTGCTTTCAGATTCCAGACTCAAAAAATGGTGAGATAAATGTTTTAAGGTGCTAAGGTTAAGAATAATTTATAACGCAGTACCTAATTCAGAAAATTCTTAGGAGGGTAAAGTAAGAGAAAATGCTCACAAAATGATGATAAAAGTACAATGCAAAGGTCTCCTATCATCATGGGTAATTCCACCTCCCACGAATGCTAACAGAAGGCAGAATGGCTCAAGTGTCTAAACAGATATTTCAGCGTAACAAGTTCAGCTCTGAAAATGCTTTCCTCAAATTTTAGTAAAATATACGATCTCTGAAATATCACAAGCTGTGTTCATTACTATGAATAACCTAAAATTCACTTTATTCTGCCTTCACAATGAAAATTGAGGTATGGTAATATTTTTTTCATAAGAAATGAAAAAAGAAATGTTTCCTTTTCCTCACTAAAGAGACATTACTCCTTAGCACTAAGAAGATAATAATCCTGCTGGGATAAAAAAAAAATCAACATTACAATCATTGTTTCAGCACCCACATTAAAATAGATCCAGTGTGTGATCATCTCACATACATAGCCAGAAATATCCCCCAAGAAATATCTATCTTTTAAAAAAGCTAACATCTTGGCACGGTTCTTCCAAACTGAAACTCATAATATCTCTAATCATCAGTCTGTAAGAAAAAAGACAAAAATTATACCATTATCTAAAGCAAATTTAGGCTGAAAAATTATGATAACAGCAATAATGCTTTATAGCTTTAAATTCCAAGATTAATGTATTTCAAAAATAATTTAAACTCAAGGATTAATACAATTCTGAAAGTAGTTGAAACTATTTCTGGCATTACATGGTCTTCAACAGTATGTATATGCCTCCTTTATGACTCATTTTTCCACACCAAAAAAGTTTTGACAAATCCATTTAGAAGAAGCAAACGTAATAAATAAACCAAAGAAATGAAAGTGCTTTATGAAGCTGTAAAACACCACATACATAACAGGTATTATAATACTGGCAATGTTATGCTGAAAGCAAACCGTAAAATGGCATTTGGGGGAAAATGTGGACAGCGACAAAATAAAAGCGACATAAAAGAATAAGGGGGGAACTTAGACTCAGTCATGTCAAGAGCAATGTCCTGCTTAACCACTGAAAAGAAGCATTTCCCTTAGAACAGATTTAAGTGGTTTAATGTAGGAAGACCATAATCTTCTGATGGATGGGAATCTATGAAAAGATATGTGCATAATAAAGGAATTGAAAATAGAATAAAAGGCCAAGGGAGGACAAGGAAGGGAAAAAATGAGTAAAAGGATGCTTCTTAACAATATGATTCAAATTTGAAACTCAGAACATCTGCTTTTTATAAAAATCTGAGTGTATTAGTGCACAATAAAGGAACATGTTGACTTGCATCTCCAATTGCAAGAAAGGAATAAAAAGATTACTTGAGGGGAAAAAGGCCCACCAGCTCGAGGACAATAAAGTTTTCTCTGATTCAAAAGAAGAGCTTCTTATAGACCAGTAGCAGCTGTATGTACATCTTTCAAAGGGCACTCTTCTGAAAGAATTTAAATCAGATGGTCCATTCATTTTGGGTCATAAAAAATTGTATCTGTAAAACAATGTTGTTCTATATTTGATCTTCTTTTCCAATCCTATCAGTGTTTAAGAACTTTGCACAATAAAAAGAAAGAGCTATTCTCTTTAAAAAGTTAATTTTTAAATTTGATAGGGTCTCTAAATGGATCGTTAGGAATACTTTATCCTTCTTAGTCAGCTGAAAAAGAAAAATCTATACTCTAAAGTTTTTCAACCTTTCAGTTTTGTTTTTTACTCAAGGCAATAAATTCTTCTTTTGGTAATAATTGCTAACAGAGTATGTCCTTTCTGTATAGATAACTTTTAAACTGTACTTTTTTGAAATGGTTTATTTTTATTAATTTCTGATAATAAAATACATTACTGTAAACTTCTTAGATTCTGGGAAAAAATACTTAATGCGATGTTTACTTCTGAGAATATGGTTTTCCCCCTCTTGATGTAGCAAAATTCTATTACCCTCAGATTCTTAATTTTTTTTTATATCTGGTTATGTTTATCTTTGATTTTGCAGCTAGTAAAATTATTGTTTTCTAATTTGGTTTTACAAATCACTATATTTATAATTTATCTGAATCCCCTTCCAAATCTCATATAAGGTAGAAAAACAATAAGCTTTGCTAGGATTTGAATATTTTTTGACCACATATAATATTCTCATGTGTACCAGGTTAGCATAACCTGGGAAAAAGGCCCAGACTAGAAAGAGACTGCAGGAGAATAGGGTCCAGACAGAGCATTCCAACTCTTCAGTTGCAGGTGTATAAACGTTTTGTAGTTCTTGCTGTCCTCTTTCTAGGCAGGTCCACATACTTCCAGCCATCCCAAGTACCATCAAAAACTTGAATTGTCTACTTCACTGTCCAAAAGATTGGCTACTTGCCAAACCACAACTTTGCTTTAGAATGAACTCCTTAAGTGAAGTGGAAAGTTAAGACAATTATGGAGACAATTCAGTCCAAGAGAAATGCATTGAGTAAAACCTGCCTTTTTTTTGACTTTATCGAGCTCAGTATTATTTTCATGGATGAAACTTGCACAATTGCTCTATTTTACCACCACACTGTCTTTGTGTAGACCAAGCCTAACTTCATCCTGCTATCTAATACTGACCAGTTCTGGGTTTAATCAATTCCAACCAAAGTTCTCCAGAGGCATATCTCTGTTATCACAAAACAGAGATGGCTTTTCTATTATCTACATAACTCATTGGTGGACTGGCCTTTTGAAAACTTGGAAGACCATGACAAAGTTCAGTTATTTTCCTTATATTATATAAATATCATCTAATGTCCTTTGCAAGAGTATTTCATATTCCATTTAAACAATTTTTGCTGGGAAAATATATTCTGAATATTCAGGTGTGTGTCCTCAGAGTGATGAAATAGACGTTTCCTCTCCAAGCTCTGTTTTTATCAATGAAAGGAAGTCAATAATTGTTTAAACATGAAAATTGTCTGGCCGTACCAATGACTTTGTAACTATGAAAGTGAACTGGAGATAGAATGGCATAACTGAGATGGGGTATAAGGAGTCCACAAGTCTCCCAGACAGTATATTAGCTAATCTTGGTCTCCATGTAAATTGTCAGTTCTCTAAAAAAAATGTATTGCATAAATTAAATGCTTTTTAAATTTTAATTCCTACAATAGATCTTATTCTATGCTTATGTAGGGTACAAATCCTCACAATCTATGAAGTAAGAGCTATTATTATCACCCCCATGCTCCCTCAAATGTTAGAGATAGTCACTAGGTATGCCAACAAATATTCGTATGCTCCTCCTTTCAGGCACATGGTAAGTTAGGAACAGAGAATGACTTGTTTGGTCAAAGAAATGTGTGAAGAAGTATTCTATGTCATTCCCATGGAAAAAAAAAATGCCCATGGGAGATTCTCCGTGTTCCTCTCCCAACGCCTCGATGATCATGGAAGCTGGTATTAAGATGGTGTTTCCATGGGCCTGAGTCCCAGAGTGACTGCGGTGAGTGACAGTCCTCTGCAGGTCAACTTGAACCTGTAGAATAATTGTGAAAAAAATAGCTTTTGTTGTTGAGTTCCTGAGATTTTGGACTTCTTTGTTGCCGCAGCTTTTCCTAATTGTATACCAATTGTTTTCTGTAACTTGTTATTGTCATTTTAAATTGTTTTTAAAAAGGGAGGAAGGGAAGTGATGCTCAAGGAAGGGTAATAAAGGGAGAGAGAAACGGCCTTGCTGCTGCTGCCACCGCTGCCGTCACTCACCTTATCCTTCTTTCATTTCCCATCTCCCTGTTATAAATTCTGGGCACCACAAAAGGAATTTTCTAGACTCAGCAACAGGAGTGGAGAAAGTTTGTTTTTGACTACAAAAAGTAAACATGGAAGCTTCCCATTTAAGACTTAGAAATATTTTATTTGCTATATTGGGAATATGGTAGAAAACTCAGCTCACTCTAAAACATGAAATAGTTTCTCTCTCATTGTCAAAAACCCTAAAGAATTACCTGCCACCATGTGAAGCTCACTTATATGGGTCAAAATGGTTAAGTAAAGGGAAAATACCTTTAGGATAGTCGCCTCCAAGCCCCTCATACAACATTAGAAAAAAATACTAATTCCATAAGATACACTTATGAATCACCTACACGGAGAAGCTGGGCCAAGAGAATCCTTTTACTGCTGTTCTTCCATAAACATTTCCTGTTTGTATAATATTGATGCCTCTCCATAGATACCTGTTATCTTATTTCATTGTCACAACCACATAGATAACAGGTCTCTATGAAGTCTCTCCATGGAGACCTGTTATCTTATTTCCTTGTGCCCTAGATAAGGTAGGAATTAGTTTCTCCCACTCTTAGTGAGGAAACTGAGGCGGGTGATGAGCTCAAGATCACACAGCAGAAGTCAAGAGAGATCCGAGGCCATCGGTACTAACACACCATGTGATACACAATAATAAAAAGCTACATGTTTCCAGATAGAAAAATATGTTTACTTCTAAGTTATGCATGACGCCAATATGGCTACTGAATGTAAGCACATCTCTAAGAATAAGAAAAGTACTCAAACCAATTATTTACTAAAGTTTAGTTGTTTCAATGAATTGACTAATTCAGTACAAATGATATAGCTCCTCGGATACTTCATCAGCTTTATGAAATATGTAGTCTCTCCTTCCCAAACTGTCCCTGAAACAGCTTCTTGGCTCAAAAGTTCAGTTTCAATTAAAATGCTCCAAATTAAGTTTAAGTTCCTGGGGACACCCTGGGTCTGAGCCTGATGATGTGATGTTTGTTAGCTACATCGTTGTCTGGCTGATTTCACTTTCTCCACTGTGTTCCAGGGCACACTGTCTTGGTTTTCTTCATTCAGGGCTGCATCTTCTCAGTGTTCTTTGTTAGTTCTTTTTTATCTTTCTATCCCCTAAATATGGTATGGTCCCAAGACTCAGTCCTAGAATCTCTTTTTATTTCTGTCTGCACTCATTGTCTAAGTGGTCTCCATTCTCATGACATTATATACTATATTTAGACTCATAAATTTCAGCTGCAGTCTCAATTGCACCCCTGAACTTCATATTCATGTATCCAATCACTTACTCATCATCATTTGCATGTTAAATAGGCATCTCAAGATTGAGATGTCAAAAATCAAATTTCTGATTTCCTGCCCAAACTTGCCCCTCCTACATGTTTTTCCTTCCCTCCAGCTGGAGCGAGTTTTGCTAGTCTTCTCTCATACCTTATTCCAAAACATCAGGGGGTCCTGTTAGTTATATTTAAAAAAACAAATGAAGCACCCCACCATTTCTTAGTTCCCCACTACTTTCCGCCTCTGCCACTTGGAGCCACATTTTCTATTACCTGGGTGTCTCTAATCATTTCTTAGCTCCTTGCTAAACAAGGTTTGGTCTGCACACCATGAGCATGGGCATCGCCTGAGAGCTGGTTAGAAATGCAGAATATCAGTCTCCATCCTAGATCTACTGAAACAGAATCTGAATTTTTACAAGACTCCCATGATTTGTGTGCACTGTAAAGTGTGAGAGAATTCATCCTTACTGGTTGTGTCTCTTCCCCGTAACCCCTACAGCTCATTTTCAATTCAGAAGCAGCCAGAGTAATTCTTTTATCGTGAACTGATATTATGTCCCTTCTCTATTTAATATCCTTTAGATCTTCCTATCTTACTACAAGAAATAGCCAAAGTCTTCCAGGGTCCACATAAATAGCTGCCTTCATCACCCAGCTGGCTCCCTTTTGGTCTCAACACCTACAAATCTCATTCTTTCCATATCCTGTCAACATGTTCTCAATGAATTGTATGTGAAAAGTTTCTCAGTCTTCTGGGCAACTCCTTCACAAACGTCTCTCCATGTATCTTTCTTCTCCAGACATGTAACTTAACTCTTAATGTTGAATTTGTACTCAGTTCAGTTTTCACTCAGAGAGTGAATGCTACTTTTTCTTGCCTCTAATTTCTAGAAAACACTACCAGAATTTTTCAAACACTGACTACACTCCCCTAAATGTTTAAAAATATTTATACACGTGGAGTCCTTACCTTTTACAGAGACAGTGAAACACATGCAGGTGTAACCATATGGTGGGTGAGATTTGCATTGAAATAATGTGAGAGGAGGGGAAGCACATGGCTATAAATGAAACAAGATTGGCCCTGAGGGAAGCCAATTGGTACTATAGGAAGATTGCTTATGTTTTCCTATCAGTTTTTGATTATGTTTGAAATTTGTCATGACAAAATATTTTTAATGAATATACAAAATTATTAACATAATTTTTTCTCTGATGCCAGAATAAAATTGCATGATGTCCAGATTTAGCTTTAGTGGTAACACAATAAATATGCCAGAGTCATACTTGAATAGTTGTTGTCCTCTGTGTTTATGATTATTTTTTTACCTCCCTAGGGCTGTCTAGATCGTATCTCTTTGATAAAAGGCCATTCCTATTAGCTTTCTAACAGCAGATCATTTTAACAGAAAATTCTGACCCTCTGAATTAGAAAAAATAAATAATTGTAACAATCTTAAATGGCATTAAATTTTGAGGCAAATTACTGCTTATAATTTGTAGAAGTGTAATGATATTCTATTATTTAATAGACTGCATTCAACTTTCTAATTCATATATCTGACTGTTCTTCTGGTACAAAGTCTGCACACAGTAGGCAGTCAACAAGTATTAGCTGAATAAAAGAGTTATAAATTAATGTTGATGGCTGTGTTAAAAAATAAAATCGAATCTAGTCTATCCTGCTGTCAAAATCATATTTGGCAAAATTGCATTTTTTAAAATAAGTGAATCACAAAAGGAATGTGTATTTCTTACCAGGTTAGGATTGCAACCCAATTTCTGATTTAGTTGCACTCCCAAGATAACAGGTTCTAAAGTGTAGATGCCCATGCAGGAAGTTTATTGGTATGTACATGAGAGAAAAACACCTGAAAAAGTGCAAGAAGCCGGATTGGGCAGAAGGAGAAATGGAAACCGTACGACAGTTGTGACAGAGACCTCAACCAATTCTACTTGGAGCTTTGGAGTTGGATGGCCCTTCAGTTCTCCCAGATCAAAACAAGGGAACCAGGTTTCCGAACCCTTTCATAGAGCACTAGTGACATGCAGACTTCTCCTGGGGTCCCCACCACAGGCAGTGCCTAGAGAAGAGATTTGCTGTGAGCCATCAGCGGTCAAGCTACAAGGCCCACTATGATACTCATCTTTTGCACCCAGTATTGGAAATTTCACCCCCAAAACTGTTCTACGGTTATTTTCTTTCCACTCATTTTTTATGTGACCCTACCATATACAGATTCATTTTTGTTTAACATAATATTGAACTATTTCTAAAAACTTTCTTCCTCTCTTAAACCTATGAGACCTGCTTTTCCTTCTCTTTAGGTATCTTGTTCCATAACCCTATCTGTTCTTTTTTGTTTTCATTTTAGTTTAGACCTTTTTTATGTTTAAATATCTGTATGTAACAGCATTTATCATTTTAACCATTGTATAACTATCACCATTATCTATAACCAAAACATTTTCATCATTCTCAACAGAAACTCTGTACCCAATAAACAGTGATGCCTCCTTTTCACCTCCTCTCAGCCCCAGGTAATCTCTATTCTACTTTCTGACTCTCTGGATTGGCCTACCCTAAGTACCTCATATAAATGATATCACACAGTGTGTGTCCTTCTATGTCTGCCTCATCTCACTAAGCATAAAGTCAGGCCATCAACGTTGTACCATATACCAAAATCTCACTCTTTTTAAAGGCTAATAATGTTCCATTGTAAGCATACACCACATTGTGTTTATTCATTCACCCTTTAATGGACAGCTGGGCTGTTTTCTTCTTTTGGCTATTATGAATAATGTTTCTATGAACTTGGGCATACAAATATCCGTTCAAATTCCTGTTTTCAATTATTTTGGATATATACCTAGGAGTGACATTGATAAATAATATTGTAGTTTTATCCTTTACCTTTTGAGAAACCACCAAACTGTTTTCCACAGAGACTATACCGTTTTAAATTCTCACCAAAAATGTTCGCGAGTTCTAATTTCTCTGCCTTTTCATGAACATCTTTTACTTCCATTTTGTTTTTCGTTTGTTTGTTATCAACACCCTCATTGGCGTAAAGTGGTAGCTCGTTGTAGTTTTGATTTGCATTTTCCTAATGAATACTGATGTTGAGCATGTTTCACGTGCTCATTGATTATTTGTGTATCTTCTTTGAAGAAACCCCTATCTATTCTTCCAACATACTGTCCCTCTGTGGTTCGTATATCCTTACTATACTTAGTTGACTGAGTCTCCAGTCTCTTTCCCCTTGATGTGCCATTGCTTCTGTTATGCCGACACACAATGTTTGCTATTCCCAGACTTCGCTTTCTCCAGAGTTGTTGGAAAAGATAAACAAATTTATCACTTCTTCCTTAAATAGAAATTATTTGTGCTAATGTTGAATCATGCCTGATTTGGAAGTTCTAGAAGCATATAATTATGTGTTAGATGTATTTGTCTCCTCATATTAATGATCACAATGCATTGAACATAGAAGGTACTTGATAAATATTTGTTAACAAATAAAAGAATGAATATTGAGAAAGAAGTACCAAAACATAAAAACTATCTTATGCTGAAAAAATAAAATGTAAAAAAAAATCACGTATTCATATACATGGTGTTCTATGACTTGTGTTCCATGTAGAATTCTTTTGGAGAACATAAAATATTTTATAATGGTGTTGTTCAAGGGGAAAGGATAGAATCAAGTTGAACACATGTAGTAAAAGCAAATAAACAGTGAAATATCAAATAATAAATAAATATGTATGTAGGTATGTATGTATATGCATATGCATATGTATATGGTGGGAGATCCTGTTGGGTGCTGTAGTGTATGTATATGTGTTGGGAGGGAGGGTACAAAAATCATGTTTATCTCATTAATTTGTAACAAAATTCAATAGATTGGCAGATTGGAGATAGAAAAGGGAAAAGCTAAGGAGGAACAAAACGTGAAAACACTTCGACTGTTGGAAACAAGTACAAAGCTCACATACTCAGTGAGAGCCAACAGGGTAAAGAACAGGATTGGGCACAAATAGGTTATAGGAGAGGTAGAAAACAAAAAAAAATTATAGTCATAAAACGTAAACTACAAATGAAAAGTTTTTAGGCGAAGGAGAGGGATTTTGACAGTTCAGGCAACACTTTCTCGTGATCTGTGATCTGTGGCAAGGGAGCCAGAGCAAAGGAAGCGGTTCTAGAAAGTTGCAGAGATAGGCATGGAGGAAGAAGCCATTGTAAAAAGTCAAGGGTATGAGAAATGTCAGAGTGCCAACGAGGGTGAGAGAATGCTTCTGTACATTTTCATGGATCAGAGCACTCCGTTCAGCTGAATTACTCACCATCTTGCGATTTCACTTCAGAGGGGAAGCTGCTTTGTGCTTTTGGTAATTGTTTTTTTGCTGGGGGGCAGAGGATAGATGGGAGGTTGTTTTGTCTTTATCTCTGTTAATGCAGCCAATCTAATATTTTCATTTAATTTATTTTAATTTTTTCTTGTCCCCAGACGAGACTGTTGCTTAGAGGAAATGGGATAGAGCTACCTGAAGGGATAGCTGAAAGTACTCAATTGTTTTTTTTTTTAAATAGAAATGGAAGATAAGAGCATTTCATATTAAATGTTTCATAAGTTGAAAACAGGCTCCCTGTGAATCATGGGTAAAGTAGTTGCCAAGAAAGCAATTCAATAGAAATGGAATTGCCGAGTCATAAGAGATTCACAGATCACTCTCACTGGGCTGCTGTGTTGATCTGCAGTCTCCACATCCAGGGGAGGGGATGTGTCGTGCCTGTGGCCCGATAGAACACTTGTACTGCAACCAGTCCAATCCTCTCTCGTCTCCGCTTCCCCACCTAAAACTCCAGGGAATAAAGCTTTAGATGAGGGACGATAGACAGCAATGTAAAGGAAGAAAAATCTGGCATTCTCAATGCCTCTCCTTTGTCCTGGGTGACGGTTCTCTCTTTCAGCACAACTTCTCCCATTACTCTGCAAGCTCTGGTGTTTTCACGCTGACGTAGTCCTAGAAGAGAGCCTGGAAAAAAAAATCATTCTAATGGAAGAAGAGATTTCAACCCAAAGGAATGGCTTACCCCAAAGGAGTAACCTCAAAACAACGAAGTTTTGACAAAGAGTTAACTGGGTAAATAGATTTTTGAGGGTTGGCTGCTCTATAAGCTCCGCCCCCCCCTATAAATCATAGCACAAGGGACTATCTGAGCCTAACCTACATTTAAGAGATTATTATTCTCTCCAAATCCCTATCAGGCTGTCATCTTTTGAGAGCCCTCTTCACAGTTCTGATGGCCCTGGCTTTATAATCAGGGTATCCTGAAGGAGTAGGATGAAACAGATTCTCCGCTTAAGGGTCCTCAGTCTTTTTCTCAAGAAGAACTGCTTTTGACTTCTACTTGGGAAAATTACACCGACAGAGCCAAATACTAAATTGCTATTGAGAAGAACAGCAAACACAGCCAAGAAGAGGAGCCTGGCACCACTGTTCACCTTCTAAAAGTGGTGAATCAAAGAGGAAAGGCTTGAAGAGCAGCGGGTGATACCTCAGCACGCCCACCAGAGCTCTGCGCTAGACGCAAGGGCTCTAGATGAACAAGCTAGCTGCAGGTGCACCCTGATGTTGGGTCCCTAGAAAGGAAAAATTCTTCCAAATCAACTAAAAATATTTCCTTAGTGTATTCCTTAGAGGACATCCCTAACCTTGATGACTGACTCACTCCTCAAAAGCTACTCCCGTTCCTCAACACTTCAGTGTTAAAACTTACTAC